>JACJUY010001974.1:77284-97434 GCA_014220935.1 Platorchestia sp. MABIK
CACATGTACGTCAAGACATCAAGACGCACTCACATGTACGTCAAGACATCAAGACGCGCTCACATGTACGTCAAGACATCAAGACGCGCTCACATGTACGTCAAGACATCAAGACGCGCTCACATGTACGTCAAGACATCAAAGTTGAAGGTCTGCCACAAAGACGACTGCTGTTTGTTTCCTTATTAAACAAACTCGTACAAAAATTGAGCTATCCTTGTCCAACGTGTGGTAAGTTTTTTTCAAAGTACATGGTGGCGCATAAGGTGCGCACCCTTTTGAAGGTAAATTTTAAAGATTTATTACCGCAATATACACTGGGTATCTGTAGACAGGATCCGAAATGTAAATAAACTTTAAGAGTTCCTCTATCGTTTGCAATTAACCCTATCGTTATACCTTTCATGGTTTATTTATTATTAATGTTTTAAAAGGGTGCGTTACTTATGCGCCACCCTGTATAATAGCGGGTGATGAATGAACCTGTTAAAAACTAACTAACTTCCTCAACTCTGATATCCTGTGAACGTAACTCAGGGCGAGTCTAGCACTTGAGCACAAGAGGACTAATGTTTTCAGTAGCTAATGATGGTGAGTGCGTGCCGCAGGTAAACAGGACTAAAAGTGACGCAAGGTCTTATGAGACGATTATTTCCTAAGGAAAGGAAAGCAAGTCATGAATTAATGAAGCCAAAATTATGGATTCTTCATTGGATTATGCTTGGGATTTAGTACTCACTATCACACCCTTCTATGTAATCTAAAATATTTGTATCATCTCACTTCGGGCTACGCACTAGGCGAAGCGTAAAGTTTCCTTCAAGTTTTAAACTATTTTCCTATCCTATAAATATTACTGAGTCGCAACACATGAAGGACTAGAGGTGGAGTCTAAACATATATCCCTTAACTCACTATTTTTCAATTGTTCACATACGTACATTAAACAGTCTAATGCAATTATTCAACGAGTTGACACCGTTGAGCACTCGGTGTCGTAAAATGGAGGCAAGAAACAAAGCGTCTCACTCGAGACCGCAGGCCGTGACGGCGGAACGGTTGACCGCTCTCCGGTACTTTAGATTTCCAGTCGTAAAATGAATTATGAGAAGGCCCTAAAATCCGTAAGAACGACCGCCACGAAATTATTCTCACTATAAAATCGAGAATTTCTTTCTAAGAAGAATAGCTTTGATCATTTCAGGCATGGAGAATCAGTCACACCGAAGAATTTCGCAATGCAAGCGCGTTGCGTCATCACATGGGATATGTTGGGCGAACTTTCAAACCGAGATGCCTCGGTCGCCTAGTTTGCCTAAATTATGCGGAGTTTACGCGACAGACATAACGGTTCTTGCTTGCCATTCACAGTCATGAATATACATAACGAAGATTGGTAGGCGTTTTTTCCTCCTATAAATCGAATAAAAAGCAATAGTCTAATTGTTCAGTCGATAAAAAAAATGGCATTTAACCCAACCGTGTGGAAATCAGATTGCAGTTCTAGCGAGCACGCGGGAAGGTCTCCTCTAATTTGAACGCAACAAAACCTGCTAATTCGGACGTGCTTAGAGGAAGATTGGTGGAGCGGATGAAGAATTGGACGTTATCGTGTTACGGGGAACGACTTCATCCCTTTTTGATGCTGGGATAAAACGTGTTCCCATTTCTACACCATAACAGAGATAGAGGGAAAAACGCTCGCCCCTCCAAAATTTCTAGGACAGCTACATTCCAGGTAACCAGAATAACAGCACACTAGGCAAGATTGCCATGATCTAAGCTCTAAAATTTTTTTGAAGGTTTTAACCTTCTAAACCTTTTAAAGTCAACAAGAAATTGTTGCTTTTACGAAACATATTATTTTCAAGGTCCCTATATCGCTGGAAAATTTCCCATCAAACTGGCGTGGTATGTTAGGAGTATTTGCATCTTTTCGTAGGCGGAATAGATTTCACTAAATTTAGCCGATGCAACAAAGATAACTGTGCCATCAGACTCAGACTGGCAACGCTCTTACATACAACACATTGACTTGTAACACGCTTTCCCAAATCACACAAATCTGCAACGCACACACGCACAACACACACCTAAAATACGCAGAGCTGTAAAACATAAATACGCTTTCACAGTCGCGCCGTCACAAGAGTTCTTCCGATCCGTTAACCAACCATAATTTTTTATGAGCTAGTCACATAACAGCGCATCTCGCTTCAATGTTATACTTGTAAACAGTTTCAGTACTGCTTTTTAGAATCGCATTATTTGAAAGTACTGATGAACGCCAGTCCTGATGGTTTACTGTTCTTTTAACTCAAGATTTTGTTCTATGCGAGAGGCAACAGATGCAGAGACATGCTTGTCGAATTGAAATTTTTTGATCTAGGCTCCGGATAAATGCTCAAATTATATGCGAAAAACTTTTATACATGATAACAACGAGTCACCACCTTTCGTATTTCGAAGGGATCAAATTATCATTCTGTAAGCCTACATTTAAGAGAACCAGGTAGCTAAACTCATCTCAGAGTTGCGTGGAGGAACTCGCATTGTTTCAATACCTCTACTATTTAACTTACTGAACGCAAATGGAAAACCATTTCGGTTCCCTCGCAGTCCAATTCCAACGTCTTCCATGAAACTCAGGAAAGGCCATCCAATTAAAAACAAGACTCATGTTAATGGCTCTTCAAAAATTAGCTTACGTCAAGTGCGCATCTAAATTATTCTATTATACAGTATTCTAGAGCACAAAAAATACCTGTTGTGCGGAACACAGTTTAGAGATTTTCTGATGAAAGAAATTTATGATATTGACAGCATCTTAATACCAACTTCCAATATATATTGAAACACTATCTTCCAGGAATTGCATGCGGAACAGATATAACTTATTGTATATCTACACGTTAACCTGGGAGAAAAATTTTGGAAAAATATGGTGATATTTATTTCCAGGAGTGAAGAATGTTATCAGGGTGGAACGAAAGGACGCTCTCAAAGTTGTTTTGTTAGCAGTTTTAGTTGGAATGAAAGATGCTTTGGAATACTTGGTAAAAACTATCAAACGCTTCGTTAGAAAGAGAATCGAAACACACTAGATTATGATACACATCCACACGTAAATAAAATATTGCAACAAATTTTTAATCTAAATACACACAAATTTGCTCAAGTTTTTGGCTAATAGTTATTCTGGCTGCTTGGTTCACACTGCAGTAACACTAGGCTCAAGTTTTCTAAAAAGTCGCAGTTAAGAAGCTTTTTCAGTACAAATAAACTCTAATAATTAATTGCCTCCTGTGGACGCTCGCTTATAGCTTGATTTTGCATCTTTGAACTTCCGTCTTCATAATTTCTAAATCGCAGAAATATTATTTAGATAAATTGTTAGGAGGCGAGCCTCGTTTGATTTCGTTGTTGACAATCTTACACTGAGGAAATGTGATATTTTTATGTATTATTTTTTTGAACTTCCGTCATGCCTCAACGCCATGAGCTTCAATGGCAGTAAGTTACAAAACTTCCATTTTCACAACAGAGGTAACTAGACGCATCGCTGAGGCGGGCAGAGTATCTACAGTTCACACAATGAATACACCGTCTTTGATTCAGATATTCGTGTTGGCGCTGAGGCTGTATAGTAAATGCTCAGTGTAGTTGAGAACATTTCACTTCTTCTCAAGATTATTATTGAATTACCGTGATTTTCTTTTCAACGATCAAAGACCTGAAATTGTATTAGTATGCATATTACAAAAGTGTTTCTTCCGTATCATCTTCACACAAGGGCTCATATTCGGAACTTTTCATCAAAAATCTTTTCCATGTTATTTTCAATCTTCCCAAATATTCTTTTAAGTGAGTCTGAAGAAGAAAATCTTCGTTGAAAGGTAAACAATTCCCTCTCTGAAGTAAGTACTCCAAATAAGTTTGCATTTTCTCATGCGAGAACAATACCCGCACAAGAATTAAATTTTGACATCAGAATATTCGTGCCCCTGATTACATGAAGTGCGTGATGCTGCAACAGCGTTTTTTCCATCACTTCTCAGATGAGCGACTTTACCAATCGCTGGAGCAAACATGGCGTCGGGGACATCGTTCTGCTTGACACCTTCTCCTAACATGAGAGCGACCGACCGCAACAGCCCAGCGCTCGTCGTCTGAGTTCTTTTCTGGAGCGGACGAGAGTGAGTGTCAATCCATATTGCGGGATCCCTGGCCGTAGTCTTTGTTGACCTTATTTGTACCTCGACTCCTCCTTTGTTCTCAAGATCATCATCGGTGCAATACATACCTGCACACATCTGGAGCTTGCTCAATGTTTGCTGTTTTCTGAATACGTTTCGTTCCTGGCAAAAAAAACTAGGCTTTGTCCTTACAGATCTCGCAAAGATCACCATCGACGTGTCAAGGAGACATTTCTGATAGATGTAATGGTTTACTCAAAATAGAAAGCACGTCATTTTGAAGAAATGGATTGTGATCATAAACCCACCTTTAGCGGGAAATTCGGTAAAGTTGTAACACTAATCATAAAAAGTTGAAAAGTAAATTTTTCTCTACATAAAACCATGTAAATGGAAATGTTTCCGCATGTTCAATATCGTTTGCTAATTTTTGTTTTTGTGCTACTGATACTCGATCGTACGTGACATACAAATCTCCTTTTAGATGATTTTGATGCTTATGAATTGCTTCTATTTGACTGCGCGCGAAATGGACTTCAGCAACGATATCGAAGACACATTTTCTCAGTGAAACCTTGCGGTGAAAACTCAAAGAAATTCCTTGCAGCAAGGCTACTGGAGCGAACACGAGTAGGCAAGCATCATGCGTTAATGTTTGGAGAGTGAGATACAAGTTCTAGTTCATGAGGAGGTTAATCCAGTTATTTGACTTGAATTGATTCAAAGTTTGGGATGAGATTTGAGAAGACGACTGCTATAATATCTTAGGAAATGAAAATTCTCGAGATGTTTCATCTAGAGACACCTCAATACAATATTTTCACAATCACAATAACAAATCTTGGAATTGGATAGATGAATGCAATGACAAACTAGGCTTATCATGCTAATAAAAAAATAATTGCTGATGTCAAAGTCGTTGCCAGGTACTGGTTTGTGTGACAGTCATGTCAGAAGAAATTTCTCGTGGGATCAGATTCCATATAATTATGAGCTAGGTTTTACACTATACAAAATTTAGTATCTTATATTCGGCAAAATTTGTATTTTAAGAAATATATAAAAATTAATTTTGCTAAATTTGAATTGTTATTGCTGCAGTGCTTTGCGCGATCGTTTGAGTTGAATACTTGTCAGGAGCTGGTACTAGGAGTTACTACAGACACACTGTCTGTAGTTCCAATTCCAATGTCTGTAGATCCAATTCCAATATTTGTTATTGTGATTGTGAAAATATTGTGTATTGTGTATTAGCTGCGTTACTATATGTCGGCCTGACTGTCATGTTGCTGTTCCTTATTTTTAATTGTTCTTAATTTTTTTGTTCTTTTAGTGTACGGAATAATTGAAACAATTTTTTTGGCGGAATGTCTGAAGCTCCGTTTGCACCTGCCAGCTTAAGACTGACTCTATCAAGTCGCTAAACATTTCCATAAATTGTGTGTACATTACGGTCAGGGGATAAGACACGAAGCAAACTTCACTTGTTATTTACACCTCGTAAATAATTCACATGATTTCAACCTGTGCCTAGCAATAACTCAAGAGTTTCGGATGAGGCCTAATGTTAAGATTTTCCCAACGTGAAATAATTCCTATTGTCTTCGTGTTTTATTGAAGAATTTGAATCTGCTTACATGTTTTCAGAGGAAAAATAGCCCGGACGTTTCATGCCCATATCGGGAAAAATATACTTCTCGGTCCTCTCGTTGTGAAAATCGAGCTGATGCTGGCGTACGAACACTGGGTGAATTGCAAATTCTGAATCTGAATGCGTCAGAATTACTCAAGTTTGGTCCAAAATCAGAGTAAATTTTTGGATACCAGTTTTATATTTGACCCAAAACTTTTTAAAACTGGTTTTTACCTTCTTGCCCTAGCAGTGGCTCTTACTGCGATGTTGATCCAAAACCCAAATTGTGGTCATTGCATTCTCAAGAAACAATGAAGAATAAAGTGTCATAGAATATTTTATCGCCCATACGAGACAAGAACGCAAAAGCATCATAGAGTATTTCATTTATTAGTAACTGAGACCAACAGGGGCGTGCGTGAGAACGCAACAATGTGTAGATCGTAGTTCAGGGAATCTGGTTGGCGGTGAACCAACATGGCACAGCGCCATAGTACACTGAAGATCACATTTCTATACAAGTTCAGTACATTTGTTCGTTATTTGGCAGAAATTAAGACTCATCGTCCAAATGAGACGCATCGCCAAAATGCCCGTAGCAATCCTTATGAGTGATGTGAACGGCCACACGGCAATCTTGGAATTCAAAATAAATTCAATGTGAAGTATTCGTGGTAGAATGAATTTAGAAATTCTCGATGCAGGAAGCTTCGGAGACGAGAACTTATGATGGGCCAGATATGCAACTCTTTCCGGATAAATTTTATGTGAAAAAAGTAAACTTTGGGCACTTTGTTCTGACAAAGCCGATGTACCAACCCTGCTTGGGCATCTCACAACATAGACGAGCAAAAGATGAGGGCACCTGAACGAGGAAGGAGTTAGCTCCTTCCCCCCTCGGATCAGCTCGGAGGAAACTGAGAAATCTAATTAGAAAACTTTCCTGGTGAACTTCCACAACTACATATATATATATATATTTATGTACGAGTATTAATCTACAACTAAATATATATGTATATTGTGAGGACCTGCGAGCACAGCAGTATGCTCTGAATTTTTCTATTCTGCATGTACCGACATCTTTGAACATTCATCGTCGAACAAAAATTGTTCACTTTAAGAAAAAAGTCGTTGGATGCTAATTTTGAGTTACTTTGCGTGGGCTCCAAAGGAATATTTCCTAACTAATTTACATTCAGCAACAACGCAACTATTATGTTAAAGTTAATGCAAGGTACATTGCCTGCTTTTCGGAACTGTATGGCCTGTTCTGATTTACAGCAGTCTCTATTGTCTAGTATTTCTCACGTCTTTTTTATAGAATCATTTATACCCCAGCCTCTGGCTGAAGACGTCATTGCTTATGAGGGGCGAGCTGATATAACATACAAGCGGTGCTGCGTTCGCTGCCACATTGAATTCTTTTAACTAGCATGTCACAAATCTGGTTCGTCACGTCGCCTAAGTGAATGCAAAGCGCCATCGAGCCCAAATCTTAAAAAAGCGAGTGTTAATAGGTTCCCCGGAAAATAGCCCAATCTCATTTAACTGACACGAGCTAATGCAGAGACACAACATCCTCCATGTGTACGAGTGTAAGCGGAGCTTCGTTTAGTAATCATTTATGTCGAACACATCCGGTATTTGTTAAGAGACTTTTGACTTAATCGTGCAATTTTTTACATGATCAGGGGATTATATGTAAGCAAATAATGAAATACATGAATGGATCGTGAAATTTTACGAGTTCTCTTTGTAACATACGAGACATGCAATATATAAGGCGCGAAACAACAACAAAATAAGAATGTGCAACTTTGATGGACTTCCACTCACACGTCATTTATTCGAACATGATCTCAGTAGCCACCCTTGTAAAAAATGATCAGCAGGGAGAAAGAGGGCAAGTGCCAGTTATAGCTTTAGATAATTTCGTGGCTTGTCTTCGTCAAAATTTTTCAAGTTTCAAGCAGCATGTTGTGATGGTTTGCAACATAACACAAAGGGATTAATCGCTTATCTTTTGACTTGGTTTTACTGAACTTGAAACATTTTCAGCAATTTGATGAGCATGGACATATAAAATAGAAAAATCAGATGAAAATTAGTAATTTATTTGATAAATGTAGTAAACACAAAGTTTCGAAAGATTGATGTTTTGAAGAGTTCAATTAAACGCTGAAATACATGTTTGAAGAGTATCATACTAATTGCATCGAGAAAGTTTAAGGTTCCGACGGTGGGATGAGTTAGTCTTTAGCTACCAACAATTGAAACTTGTCTCAAGCTAATCAATTCAAGAACCGATCTGATGGTTGGCTACTCATGCACAGTCAGGTTTGCTCTGATGGCTGGACGCGTGGGATGTTTAGGTCTGAACTGGACTGAACTGCTCTGACGGCTGGACGCTTTTGTGGGGTCGGGTTAACACATTCGCTGTCGGCTGCGAGTTATCCCTCAGTCTCGTTAATTTTCTATTCCATTTTAACTTCCTAAGTTCTGGCGCATTTTTCAAACTACTATAAGAATATAAGGCATATATCATTAACAATAAGCGAATTATTTTAAATATCTCATCAAATCTTTCGACTTTTCCATCACCGAGAAGAAATCTTTTCAATTTTAAGAGCCAGAGTATATAAAATTTTTTTAGCAGTCAATAAGCTCCCAGTAGTTATGAACGAATTGGAAGGCTGGATACTCACAAGTGAGTCATGGAATGATTTGAAAGAAAGAGACTTGCGCTACTAAGCATCACCGAACACTGCAAGCGCTGGACTCAGCCAAGTCGACGTTCATTGCTGGGCACTCACAGGGCATTAGATTGCCCCGTCGGGGCTGCTGTGGGTTGCCATCAGAACCAGCACCGCAGCCTCGTGCATGAGCTCGCAAGTTCACTGCTTGCATGCACCACTCAAGGACGTTCACTACGAATGTCACTTGAATGTGTGGGTTGCGCTGGTCGTAAAACTAGAACGTCACGTAGCTCACCATGAAAGCATCCCTGAGCGTTCTCTCTAAGCTGACACTTCGAACACCCTTTATTGATTAATGCGAACAGAGTAGTTCCTCCTCACGTTACTAAGGTTGAAAACTAACCAACTGGCCAGAGGCAAGGCAATTGATACATGGATCGCATTTTGAGGCAAATGATAAAAACTGAGCTTTAACATAGGTGTCGGTTGGACAAATGGAGTAATTTCAAATGGTCCACGTCAACTCAAATCTGTGAAAGCAACGGCAGCCACAACCGAACAGAACAATGAAGCGTCCTTGAATCATGAGGCGCAGCCCCGATTCTGAGGCATCGACACTCAAAAGAAAAAACTAAAATAATTTAGGTAATTTATCTATTCGGTTATTCTGAGACATTGCGTATGGTATAAAAAAAACAATTTAGCTGAATAACTTGGGCCTGATTACAGGCTGGTCGCGCTGTGGTGGCGAGCAGGGCATGTGCCGGGGTGGTTTGGTGGCACTTAGCACGGACGGGGATGGAAGGAGGAAAAGCATGACGCTCATTACAGCCGCAAGTTCAAAAAACTTAGCTAACGTAACTTTCATCACACGAGCGCGCACATAAAAAGCCGGCATCAAGCACTTGGCATTTGCAGCGAAACTAATAACTGTTTCGTAATGAGTACATATCTGTGAACATTTTCTCGTATTCGTTTCCATACGCTGCTTCCATCGAGGCTGATCATATGGGCAAGATATTTTCAAGTTGCGACCTGGTTCCTGTTGCAATCTTTTCAGAATAATTTTCTACGTTAATTTCGAAACATCAAATTTCGACTGCGCATCTGAATAAAAAAGATCCCACACGCAGAATCTCATCAGCTTAAATTTGTTGCGAGTAATACACTCATGTCAATTCTGCGTTATCAGATAGATAAATGAGTTAAAATTATAAGCAGTCTTATGCGATGTATTGCCTTGAAATATTATGCGAACTGGAAATTAGAAAAAGCTCGTGAAGTTACAGCTCACACAAGTTATTTACATCAATTGATAAACTGTCAATAAGAGCTAAGGGTAGGTTCTCCTTTTTACAATAAATTTGCTCATATAAATATATATACTATTGATTATCCTAAAGCCCGAAAATTTGGCCCTTACACAAGACCTGCATTCAAATAGGCCAGAATTTCAACATAGTCGTCAAATTTTGCTGCTAGTTTGAAACTTTTAATATTATTATATTGCTAGTTTAAAGTATCAAACAGAAGCGAGGGTCCGACGCAGGTCAGTGAGTTACATCTTCCACAGGATCCAAAAGATGCGGACAGCCCTATAATCTTTCTAAAGTTGAGGGGAGGAGCCGAGAGAACTGGGAAGTCTCTCGTTCTAAAAGTCATTGTATGGTAGGAAATTGGTTTCTGGTTATTTTTCAATTGTATGGTGTCTAATATTTACATTTTCGCGTTTTTCTGCTCGTTCACGAGCTGTGTTCACGGTTGGAGGTGCCAGCACGAAGCTGCCGCTGTGCGTGAGGCGGCCATCCGTGAGAGAAAGCCCGCTTGCAGATCTGCAGCGGCTACCGATCTCGATGTGAGTTTAAACTGTCACTGAATTGTCTGTATTTCTCCGAGGTTAGTGAATATTTCAAATTATCCGATATCAAATCCCGAAACGCTCGACTAACTTTGGTGGGCTTTTCCAGCAAAAATTTTGATCGCCAGATTTGTTCGCTGTAGCTCGGTGTAAATAACGGAAAAAAATTACCGTTGGTTCTTCCTAAAGCGCTGCCCTCTTAAGAGAAAAGTTAAAAAATTGGGACAATTTAAAAGGAAAAAATGACATTAGTGTGAGCATTGTAACGTATTTATATATTGTCTGCCTGAAAGAAAGTAGAGGAACAAGCATGCAGGGTTGTCAGGTGCTGAGTGGTCTTCATAATAAAAGTTTATTTGAAAAAATAAAAACTCGAAGCTTTTCACCACAAAACGCCAACCTGACTATCGTGTGTCGGAATCTTGTAGAGAAAAAACACGTTACGTCTTATATTAACAACCTACGAAGAAAAGTGAACACAAAATAGAAAATATCCGCAGGCTCGTGCTGTGTGTGCATTTTTTATCATACCCATTTGGTATTTGTGTAAGAACGGGCAGTTTTGTTCGTGTTCCAGAGGCTAAGGATCAGTAGGCCGCACTGCCATGCATCCATAAACGCCTCGAGAACCTTGAACTTTACACCAAAGCGTTGTGCCTCTTGAAGTTCATCATCTTCTCCGGTCATTGCAGGTTAACCGATATTCATCGATCAAACTCCTCAAACTACGAATGAAAAACTGTCTGAACTTCAGCTTGATTTTTTGTTGCTGACAGAATAGGCGGCGCTGACATCCCGCTAGGTTTGATATGCCTTCAAGGCTCAGCTCGCCAGATTGAATGTCGAAATGTCATTACCGTCCGCCAGCTGCCGGCTGATGCGAGCTCGATAAGGCGCACTCGGGGCAGCGCTCGGACATGGTCTGCCTCAAGGGACGGACTTCGGTGAGCCAATTCAAGTACACTCGACTCAATGAGTCAATTCAACACTCATCACAGGTAAATTTCAATCAATTTATCATAAACATAACAAGATATCGTCACATTACTCCTAAAAACTTAGTACAATCTACTGTGTCTTACTGTACATAATTGATTGAGAAAATCATGCAAACAACGCACACCCAAAGAAGTAATCAACGTTCTGAAATCCTATGTGTGTATCAGGTAGGAGAAAAAGGAATGTCCGATTTAAAGATCTTGGGTAAAAATAAATAAGTCAATGACTACGGAAATATTTTTCCTTAACATACTCTCCATTGCTATCAATGAACTCATTCCATCTTTCAACAATCGTCCCGAGGCCTCCCATATAAAACTCTATCGGCTTAGAATCAAAATTCAAATTCAACTCCTTTTCAACCTCTCCTCTCACTTTCATTTTCGTCAAAATATTTCTGTAGTCCTCGCAACAAATGAAAATCAAAGGCAGGTTGTATGGGCCACCCAGCTGTCTTACAATATTCCTAGCGGCAACAGGAGGATTCTCGGACACAAGAACATTCAGCTGATCAGAATCAAGTGTTCTTGGACGAGCTTTCTTTGGCCCATCTTTTAAAGTGAAATCTCAACCTTGAGAACGAGAAAACCATCTCTTGCAACTTCTTCTCATCGTCCCCATTAATGCTCTTGTAAGATTTTGCTGTGGCACTTGCATTCACACCTTCTGGAAACTCGTGCAGCCGAACATTTCTTAGGTTATCTTTAGGTGAGACAAACATGGATGTCAATATTCATAAAAAATATGAACGTAACAGAGATAATCTGAAAGAAAACCGTTTTGTTTAGTCACAGAAATATATTATACTTATAACAGGATGTAAATAATTGTCAAATCTAATTTTAAACATCCGTCATGAAAATCGGATATTACTTTTGCAACAAGCTTCTAAACGGAGTTCAAATAAGTGAATCACCATGATCAGTACACACAGCGATATGAATAACTATGACAAATTTGTCAGATGTTTGGAGATTTGTTGAACATTCGCTTCTCACTGGAAACCAGGCCTCGCTACGTTTTTATTTGCGCTCTCAAAAGATCGTCTAGAAGTTTCTTGCGTAAAGTTATCGTCGTTTGCCTGGAATTAATCTACATTCTAAAATTTTTGTTTCATACTAGCAGAATTTCCCTGTGAGAAAATAAAAGGTGACACAAGGTTCTAGATCTCCTCAGCAAGGAGACTGATGTGGTCGTAGAGTCATGTCTTTAACAAAGAATAAGCATTTTTGCGGACGACGCATTTAATACCGCAACCAATAGCTAACTTTAAGTACAGTGCAAAATGTTGAGACGTTCGAAAGTGATGACGAAGAGAAGCTTGAAATAGCTCAGCACTCATTGCTGAACACTAAAATAACTGCCTCGACATGTCTTATATCTTCCACTACTATGGCTACTTGTCCTAAACTGAATGTAAATCATTGTAGAGAAGTACCTGCAGTGCGAAAGTTAATTGCTCCAAATTTCACAATCACTGGTAAAATACTTAACCTCATTAAGATCAGGACGAAAATCTTTGAAAATCCAATGAAGCGATTGTGTGAAAAACGAAACAGAACACTGTGATACACGATTCACTCAACATTGAATAACACCTGTTTGAGTTCTTTTCAACAGTATTTATTCTGATATGAGAATCTACGCTGGTTTTGATGTTAAGTCTTGTCGGAATGCAACCAAAACATGAGAGACGGTGTCAACACACTGGCAACGCTTCAAAACCTCGCCTTGCAAAGGCCAGAGCAACGTTTGAAAAGTGACCTACTGCTTCGAAAGTCTCGCATGAGACCTCCACAGAACATGAAGCAATCTCAGAAAAAGTTTGCATTAAACTCTGATTTTCGCCATTCGAATAAAAGTTTGCACCGCAATTTCTGGGTTGAAATTTCAGGATACTTCTTGCTCCCGCAAGCCAGAAACTAATTTTTCAATTTCTGCATCTTTAAAAAACATGTAATTCACTCCTATCAGGTAGACCATTAAATTTTTTCAAATTGAAAGAAGGGTGATGATGCACATGTAAATGTAACCAAGCTAATCAGAGGTGTAGGGGGCGATGTTGGAAATTTCAACGTCAATACGATAAAAAATATCTTACAACAGCGCGTTGACTTTCATGCTCATGGGGTCGTATGAAGTCAACCAAGAATTGTGAAAATATTTCTAACTTCTTAGGACTGATGTTCCTTCTTGAGTTGAAAAATTCCTCAACTCGGAAGGGTTTTGAAGAGAAAGCATTGAGAGCTTTTAATCCTTACATTCAGAGCAAGGTCTCAAGGGTGCCATATATCTATGCAGCATATTGTCTTCATTTCATGTGCAATTCCTTCTCCACATTAAGGAAGTGCGATGCATTCGTGTAATGTTATGCCGGAAATTGTATTACAACCCATAATGTGAGTCCGTCTTTTCGTCGTTATTTCCGTTATTTTCTCAATTTGTTCAGAGTGTTAAATTTATATCCGAGGATCTCCTCGCAGAAGTGCGATTTGCAGGCTATTACCCTTTGGCGGCAGGGGATTTATCAACAATATTGGATGAATATATTTAAAATCTGAACAATTAATTAAGATTTGGAAAACAAATTTTTAAAGTCCAATGTTTTATTTTTTTGACCATTTGATGCAATATTGAATTATTGGAGCGTCGCCAATACCCTCCGGCATGGAATTCCGTAACTTGACTCCAGCGAAGAGAAAGCTGCGTTGTGATATTGTTTCTGAGGAATGCGGGACTACGAGTTTATTGCTATTTCTGATTAAGTAATCCTGGTAGTCAGTTTGAGCGCACATTTGTAGCCCACCAGACAGGTAAGTGTGGTAGTTTATCTAAAAAAAATTCTATCTCATAAAAACATCGAAGGAACTCTTGATGATGACAGCTATAAACCTCGGAAACGAGAGAATTGCCATGGGTAGCAATATTTAATGAATATGTTGTCTAGAATGAGAATGAGTAAAGATGAGTCACAAGCACATTTATGATCGAGTTCAAAATTGCCTGCTAAAGAAATTCATAAAAATACTCTTCAAGAGAGATTACCTAGAACTATTTATGCTCAACGCTAGCATGTTATCGGTTGTATGGCACCCCAAGCATCCGTCGTCATTTGAATTTTGTGCAAAAAAAATTGTCAGTTAAATGTAATTCAGAAACAAATCGTCGGTTGAATTTCTTCCTAAATATAAATTACCTTTTGAATAACGTTCAAAATAACATTGCCCGTTGAATATCGTCCTTGATTTCTTTTAATTAAAATTGCATTGGAACTTTTTGTTGCCATCTGAATATGTTATGTTGCCCGTAAATTCGCATTTTATGGGTCCTCTGTCAGTGAAAAATGCAAAACGTTCGTTATCTGGGAAATATCACGCAAAACTTTCGTTGCCAGTGCAACATCTTCCACAACATTCGTTATCAGTGAAAAATTTTCCAGAACATTCGTTGTCAGTGAAATATTTTCCAGAACATTCGTTATCAGTGCAATATTTTCTGAAATGTATGATTTCAGTGTTATTTCATCTGAAAAGTTCGTTGTCTGTTAAATATCAACCAAAACTTCTACTGTCTCTTGAATCCATCGAAAACGGTAGCTGTAGGTTAAGTACCATTATAACCTTTGGTTGTGAGTTGCATGTCGTCCGAAACTTGGGCCGCCCCTTGCATAACGCCTGGCATGTGACCTGCGGCGCAAAGAATGAGAGACTCCTTAGATTTCCACTGCAGAGTCCCAGATTACTTCAATTTAATCTAAGGGCTCTGTAACGGCTCAAGCATTTGGCTGAAGAATTTAACAAGTTACACAAGACAGAGCGCACAAGCTTGGTGAACTTTATAGGATTTTCACGGCATCAGATATGATATTTACGAATGGCGAGGATGCAAGGGAATCGCGTGACCCTCCAGTGTCAATATCTCCTTTATGATCAAATTTACAAAATTATCAAGCACCATCTATAAAGATCAGTGTCGAAACGTCAATGGATGCGTGAAGCTAACCTTTCAGTTTCTAGGATGGTAAATGATTCCAAACTCTTCGCGATATTTCTTCTGTTCCTTCACAAAAGGAAAGATTTAGAAAACTCTATATTCGAGTAGCTGGGGTCGAGAGGATGTTTTCCTTTGACCTTCACTCTAATCAAACGAAGTTTCTTTTCTTTGTTCAGTTTGTTCGACAACCTCAGGAGATTTAGATGCCAATTCGTATTTTCAAAAATATGATGAGAAATTATTGGGATCAGAATAATTTCTGAATCTTCAATTTCGTTTTAAATTCAAAACGGGACGAAAGAAATTTAGACATAGCCTACATATACACTCGTAGCGGAACTAAGGTTCTGTTCATGGATGCAAAAAATAGCATTTGAGTTCCAACGATTTGTCAGCGAACCAAACATGAAAGTGACAAAAAATGAGTAAATCTGAGGACATAATCTGCCATACACAACAAAGGAACACAGCATGAAGAATTTAGTAAAATTTAAAATTAGAGAGAATTACGTTAACAAATCCTAAATAAATAACAGTGCTCCGTCGGTTCAGTGATGTTCACTTTCATGCCAGCACTCAGTGTAAAACTCAAACCTTGCTCTCATAGGAAGAATCGCCGAAGTTATTATTAGCGAGCGTCAGGTTTTTTCATACACCAAGCCATAACGCTTACCTTGGCCATGTCCCATCAAGATCTTCAAATCAAATGTCCAGAAATTGACAACATTTGTAGACGTCACGTTCAGTTGATTGGTCTTTAAAAGTTCACTCGTCATAGAAAATTTTTAGAGAGACAATTATTCTTAACATAAACATTAGCTACCTTCTCAATTTCCGCCTTACGTGTACCCAACCGCCTGACGCTGCCTAACATCCTTCAGTGAGGGAGCCCCCAAATCTTCCCTGGCCGCCTCGAGCTGATAGTAGCGTCTGTTTATTGCCTACAATCTGCTATCGTGTTGTCTGCGGTGAGCGAAGATCGATTTCACGTTTCCATGTGTGGATTAGATCGCAGAGTTCTTAACTGGGTGGATGTACTTTGTCATAAAAAATTGGATAGAAAACTACTTTGTGAACTAGCAATTATTACTTTCATAAACCTCAACATTATGAAATTTTTTTGAATTTCTGACTCGAAAAACTTTAAATTCCCACAAAATATTTTCTGAACAATATATGTATATGCAACGGAAGTTGTTTCAAAAAAATAACTGATGCATCCAGCCTTAAATAAGTTCGACTGAAGGCTTTCGATATGAAGAAGGAAAAACAAAATAAACTTGCTCTTTCAAAATCCAGTTTAGGACTTACTGCCCCGCCAAAATTCACTTTACATTTTGATGAGGGTTTTTTGTATTATCCCCTTCATTTTTTATGTATTTTTCAAAATTAAAACCAAAATCCTCTTCTCTCTGTATGATTTTCAACGGGTGGCGTATAAGTCACTTTACCATTTTAAAATGAGATATCTTTTTTCAATAAATTAATTTTGATTGTTCTTTCCAGAATAATGTCGTTGGAAATTTAAATTTGAAAAAATTCACACCCGAAAAGATATTGAAGATCATTGAATTTTATTTTGAAAATGGACGCTAAGTTATTGGAACACAGTGTCGAGATATGCTAGTAAATTTTGTTCGTTCGTAAAAGAAAAGGTGCACGTAAATCAACCTCGAACTATCCACCAACTCGTTTGCGAAGCTGAAAATGGAGGCCAATTGCGTGACATTATTTTTCATACACAAATCAAAATAAAATTCCAGTCTTTAAACTCTGTAATAAAAAGAATGAATAAAGTACACTCATTTGCAAAAAATCATTTTATTTTAAAATGGTAAAGTGACGCATGCGACATCCTGTGCAAGTTTGCTGATCAAGGCTGCACCTTTTGATTTGCAACCTTCTAGTAAAAAAGACACAACTCTCTGTAAGTGTTTACGTTCATTTTTCAAACTGCACAACCAAGCTTGGCATAGAAAAAAATCATGATAATTTTGTTAGGAAAAGGTTTGATATGCATTTATGAGGAACTGGTGAGTAAATTGACGCGTGTTGCCGCACAGCATCGCGGGTTGCGTAACGATGAGATCAGCAGCAAGTGACATGAGGGCGGCGGCGGGCGAGTTGGTATGTCTCGAGCGCGTTCTGTTTGGTTCTCAAGCAGACACCCTGGATTTCTACGGCCGACTTCTGCAAAGGTCAATGGAGGCGGTAGATGTCATGTATTACACTAGATGTTGGGCCGAATAAATCGTCGAGACAGGATCTGTCCAGGATACGAGCGACGCAGGCCGCCTGGATTGCGAGACCACCTACTCACTGGGTCTCAACACAAAGTGGTTGTGAAGGTTTTATCACAAGCCATGTGCGTTTACTACTCAGAATTATACTACTGAGAAATGGTAACAGACCTTTTTTACCGTAGTAGCATTTTAGGTTTTGGTTTTTGAATAATTTTGGCAATTTTTTTGATGAAAATAATTTTCTGTCTTTTTTTTCAAAACACAAACCAACATACGTACGTACAGCTAAAACATAACCGGCGGCTTCAGATCTCCACTACGAATGACTCCAAACTCAAAAATTTAAATTCTGAAGAGGTTTTTATTTTAAAGGATTTAAATCATAAAAATCCGCATTCGCTCATTTATTAGTAGTCTACAAAATGGAGAGTGATGATTCGACGCTGGGTTTAAAAATCACACAAAGCTTTAGAGACGCCGTCTAGGAAACTTTGGATACGAAGACTTTCCGGGGTGCTTCTGAGAATGATGTAGCTATCTTTGGTTCGCTACGATTATTTTCCAATCTATGATGCAACTTAGTCGTATTCCAAAAATGTACGGAATAAAATACTTCATTCCCGTACTTCCATAATAATAGATGAAAATATCATAATGTGGAAATCTTAAAAAAACATGCAGAATCTGAAAAATTAAGATGTTGCTATCTGGAATTAGATTTTCCATTTTTGTGAGGATAAAGGAAATATTTCTCGCTGCAGAAAAATAATTAAAAAATTTTTGCCATCACACAAAATGCTTCTGGGACAATTGGATAAAGACAGGGTCTGCTCAAGAGCAGACTAATATTCTCTCACTAAGTACCTTATATTCCTGAAATTCCTCGTACAACGTTTGAACCCACTAACGAAGTTTCAAATGAAGCTCAGTTCAGTAAAATATAAGATGTTAGTGAGTGCCTGCATTACTTGGTATACTTCAGGGTACTGCGTAGAACACAGGAACTTTGAAGTTACCATTCAAGAATCTTAACATAGGAGACAATTGAATGCAAAAATCGCACCTGAATTGTAGATATCAACGTTTATCTTTCATTCAAGTTGAAGCGCTTACTTCATGCAAGTAACCTAAATGCGTTTCTGCACTTCTGCCCCGACATTTTTCATTCTACTGAAAGAAGATGGGTGAGCACTAGGCCTGTATTTGCAAATTTTAAAACAGATTGAACGATTTGAGAGAAGGTTTAGTTAGTATGAATCTCAAATTAGTCAATTTAAAAGCTTACATTACTCGATTTGAGGAAGCGGAAAGTAAATATTAGCTGAAAATAAAAATTAGAATTCTAGTTGAAATATTTTTTAAACTCACACTGTTCGATTGAAGAACACACACGTATTTAAGGCTTATTAAACCTATTGACCAATTTTTCCGGAACCTCATTCAAGACTCAAAAATGAGGATTTGATAAAAGAAGGAACATTCTTTTTACACAAATGTATTGAAATCCTGGTTATCCTCCCTTCACTGCTGAGATGTACTAGAAAATTTTTCACTGGTATTTTTTAGAGAGAAACTTGAAGGAAGGAATCAAAGGCCAAGTCTGCAAAGTTAAGAACATTATCGAACAGGTGCACATCGCTTTCTTTGTAAAACTAATGTCATTTCATTCGAAAACATATCACGCGTACTTGTATTTGATGTTATAACCCAGCTTGTATACACGCACACACCTACAACGAGTTCTAATTGATATACAGACACTCCTAACATCTCGAATATAAAGCCCTTTCGAATTCCCAAAAGTTAGTTGCACTCTATTGCAGAAAGGCGCGTACGCACTTCGTGCAACTCTAACGAATTTCAAATGCCAGCCCTACTCGGACCATAGAAAGCCTGTATTACATGAGATCACATACTTTGGGAACCATTCCGGTTCGGTAGCAAGAGGTCACGCAATTCACTCGATTGCATCTCAAAGGCCACATCGATTAATTCCACTTAACGAACCCTTCTACGTTGCCATAACTAATTCCTTTTACACTGTAATCAGAAACTCAAGTTTACCTCGAGCGCGACTCGCACGACGAAACGCCCCACGAAAATAAAGCTATTTTCTAAGTTTTTTTTCTCATAATTCTCGTGAAATGTTTTCTACTAATGTCTGAATTTATTTTCTGCCAAAATTTCAGCCAATTTTTAACTCGGATATTTCAGAATTAAAATTAGATTTGGCACAACGACCATACACCGTGGGAAGAGCATAAATAACATATTATTCTCCGCCTTACGAGATATTCAACTGTATTCTATGAATATATTCTATGTAAACGCGTGTACAGCTAACTTTTTTACACCATTTAAATTTAACATATTACGGTGATGGGTTTGTAAAAGCAACGAGGGAATACTCCTGTCGACAACAATACACTGGAAGTTCTCCTTTCCAGTTGTGGCGCGTGTGTCCTGTTGTGGTGCGTGTGTCCAGTTGTGGCGCTTGTGTCCAGTTGTGGCGCTTGTGTCCAGTTGTGG
>JACJUY010001974.1:98787-122077 GCA_014220935.1 Platorchestia sp. MABIK
TTTGCATCACGTGTAAAACATCATAAACAAGACTTTGCATTACGCGTAAAACATCATAAACAAGACTTTGCATCACGTGTAAAATATCATGAACAAGACTTTGCATCACGTGTAAAATATCATGAACAAGACTTTGCATCACACGTAAAATATCAGGAACAAAACTTGGGCACCAAACTGCTCTCAATTGCTTCGCCTGTTAGTGCGGCCACGTTTTCAGAAAGGTTTAACTTTTGGCTGCGTTTTTAGCAAGGTACAAAGTTCATATCTGTTGCGAGCCTGGAACCAAGTTACTATTGGCGCTACTAGGACGCCTAGACTCTATGCCCACACATCGCCAGCCCCCGATCCTCTAGTGAAAGGTTTGCCTCAGTCTCGGTTTACCCAAACGAGAGTTTAAGTGCACTATCATGGCCCGTTTGTCTCTGTTCGCTGTCGAATTAGAGTCACGGATGGAAAAGTGGACTTCTTAAGGCATCTAGGCTTTCCGGTCCCTCTTGCCTCTCGATACGGGAGATGACATTGCAAAGCTGCCGCTCTACGAAGCTTTCCTTCCAGTCTCGTAACCTACGTATAAGAACAGCAACCGGGGGGGCTCTATAAATGTAACAAATTTATCGTTCGAATTTCTTGCCAGCAGTAATGTGAGTACTTAATGAGGGCACACGCCTGCAACTTTTTTAGCATATCTTGGTATTCATACTCGTAGATTAAAGATGCTTCATCTCATACAACTATCGAATGTGTGTTCCACAAGAGAAAGTTTTGCAAGGGGAAACGAAGTATATGCCAAGGTAATTTTAAAATTAAAAATAAGAAGCTGATAAAGGCAGAAAGACGTACGGAATTCTTCTATTTTGTACTATAAAAACACAGTAAAGATTGCCGAGTATTTTAATAGCTCCTAAGCACCTATTTAATAGAAAATGAAGGACTGACAAACTTGTTAGTTTTTGTACTAAAACATTCTAGAAATTGCATGCGCGGAAATGACACAATTTAACGTGTACTTTCAATGTCGTCTTGCATAGATGTGTATTTTGACATCAAACTAACATTAACTTCCTCTTTTGGCTTATGCTTAATATTATTCCGCTGATATTAACTGACCCAGCGGAACATGATCGTCAGTTTGCTCAGTACAAAATTACTGTGACGCTCTAGCCCTCCAATGCGTGATGGAACAGCACCAATAAACAAAGAACAAACTCGACAGGAACACAAGCTGCTGAGTTTGCTCTGACCTTGAAATCCTATTTCACTTTGAAAAGAATTAAGCTCACGTGAAAGTGAATCAAGAAACAATTTGTACGAGTGCTAATCATGGTAGCCCATGGTGTCGGTACCCCGAGGCATCAACACAATCTAGATAAGGTCTGCAGTGACTCGGGCGGCCCTGCAAGGATGGGGCAGAAAAAGAGAGGTCAGGAAACAGTTGCTCAAAAATAATTGCTGGCATTGATTTCAAAAACTTTTTTGTGCTCATTGCACAGACTGCCGTAAACAGTTTGCTGTCCTGTGTCTCTAAAACAACCTCATGTTTTTAGCAGTCTTCGATAACATCAGCATCGTCATTCCGCTTGCATGACGCGCCATCTCGCTGAAATGATTCAGCATCAGTGGGTAATAAAAGGCTGAAATTAGACTAAATGTGTTCCAGTTGTTGCACATTCCAGGGCGTCAAAGTATTGCGTATTTTGTGCACAAACGACATGTTCCTCGAGAAAAAGTTCGTCTGGAAGAGCGTTATATTATTTTTCATGCAGTCTCTCTTATTACGCGTGGCCCAAAATTCGATGTGTGTGAGCGTGTGTAGGGACGCTCATGTTAGACGGCTCTGGAGCGTGCGTGTGTTCGTATTCGAGTCGACGTACGTGCTCGAAATTCACACCTGCTAAAGCGAGAGCTAAACACACGTATGTTAGCTCCGTGTGTCGGGTTGTGCTCTTGCTCCAAGGTTACATAAATGTTCAATTTGTTCATACTTCCTTGATCTCAGTGGGATTCTTAAAAATAATAAAGGTCTTCCATTTTCAAATTTGGTCTGAATAATCGAGAAATTAAACCAAGTAATTAGTGAAGAGCTCTTTATGCCGTTTGAATAGTTGAGCTCGTGTCGGAATTTGGCACTACGTTGAAGAGAGTAAGAGAGCGAGAGAGACACGTGTAGTTCAACACCTGCTCCCACATACGTGCGCTGAACGACGTACAGTCACGTTAATAAAATTATCCGAGCAACTCAGACTGAAAGTAAAGCTAAACTGAGCATTCCTGCGGGTGAAACCGTTCGTGTGAGAAAAACAAAGCGATTCGTTAAGCAAAAAGTGACATGAAATATACTCTGAGTCAGATTATGTGAAGGAAATTTTCTCAGCAACTGAAAGGTTGTGTCAAAATTTTGGTTCTGCACAAACCCTTCTAGTGAGGGAAAGTAAAGTGAATAATTAATCTAGAAATGTGACATCAACCAAAACCCTGAGTTCAATAAAGCCCGAAGTTCAGATATTTCCGTTTAAGAAGGAGGTCTTTCATGACGATTAATGCAGTCAAATGCCAGTAAAATTAGCAATGATATCAATGTTGTTCATCCCGAGTGAGAAGCAAGGCGACGTGTCGTAGAGCGGGAGCGGTCTACCTGGTTAACACACCTCAAACTTTACGTCAGCACGCGCGCGTAGCGCTGAGTTGGTCAAGTATCGCCTTGTGGGAGATGCGAATGTCACACCTTTTTTACTAGGATAAATTTTGCGTAGAGTGAACTTCAATGGACTCGAGTGCTTGCTTAATTTTAACATGATATACCTGCGACATAGCCCGGTCTAACTTTTTCGCCCCCTGCATGCATGGTTTTCGCCGCCCAAGTAATTAAATCGCTTGGGCGGCAAAAAACATGCATTCTCCGGCGAAAAAGTCAGACTGGGAGAACTAGAGATGATTGAAGGTTGATAACTAGGGAGGGTTGGATCGTAGAACGAAATGTTCCGAATTGTTAATTTTGCTTGAAAAAAATTGCGTCTTTAAAATGAGTTCCCAAAACCCTGTTTTGAAAACGCTTCTATGAAGAAGAAAATTTAGGATACATCTAGGGTAGGGTTTGTAATCCCGGGGCAAAATGAAAATCCCGGAATCCCGGGATTTCAGGAAGACAATCCCGAGATTTCTTTATATTTTACATTTATGCTGTTGTAATTTGTTGCCCATGCCCATCACAGTATTTGGCGATTCAGGGAGCGAAAACCCTTTATCTGAGAAGGATTCTCTAATGAAGTCACTCTTTGTAACTCTATTTACTGACACGCCATTAACTGCTACAATCTTGGTCACTTGATCTTCCGGAGTACTTTGATGCACCTCTACGAAACTTGTTATTTTTGCTTGTTTAGGCTTAGCGCTTTCACTACTGCTCTCCCTTGCATGAGTGCGCTTTGTTCCGATACGAATTCTGTCTTCTGAGCTACTGCTACTAATTTTGTAGTTGACGCAACTGGGTCTGCAGTTCCAGGCTTCTCTAGGTTGGTTTTACTCTTTAAGTGACTTAAGACACCACTGGTAGACCAGCCTTTGCAAAGTAAACTCTTGCCGCACTTTACACAATTCGCCCTTTCTCCAGTTGCATCTTTAACATAGTATCGCCACACAAAGGCTTTAGTTTCTACAACATCGGCTGTTGCCGTCGTATCTATTACAGTCTAATCTCTATTACCTGCAAAATCAAACCACAAAATATACTCTGATGCAATGGTTGAATAATATTTTGAGATAGTGTAAACTACGCTGTGTAGTGATGTAAATTGCAATAATATTAGAACACTAAAGTCCTATCTTGTGCTCTCTAATTGATTTATAATATTACGCAGTATGATTTTAAGTTATTTTCTCACCCATATTCTAAAATATATATACTATTTAGAATCCCGGGAATATCCGGGAAAAAAGGATTTCCTGGACCGGGAAATTCCAGCCTCAAATCATCCGGGATACCGAGATGCAAAAACTAATCTAGGGATAGTGTTTTTTCTTTATTGTTGACCTCGCATATTTTATTGTTTCTAAGGATTCGAACTGAACACATTTGGAGATGAATAATTTGCGATCAAACTTTAATCAAGTGTAAAATGTGTACGTGTAAATACAGAACGGTGGGTTTGACTCCACATGCACACAGTCCGTATGAAATTCTGCTGTGCAAAATTTTAGTCAGTCTGAGTGTTTACAAAATTTTAGTACAGCGTGCTGTGGTATAGTGTAGCTAATCAGATTCTTTGACGCTTCTTATTTTGAAATAACAAAGAAGTATTATTCCTGTTAATGAAACAGCGAAAATGCTGTCAACTTTCACGATTATTACTGTTGGTATTGCTAGAGTTACTCGGTGTCTATTTACACGTTTAGTGAACTGGAATTCTTTATTTTTCTCCATGCCATGACAGGAAGCTCTCACCATCATTTTCATCACCAAGTCCTCAATGACCGCATCGCCACACCTACAGCACATGTACACTCTGCTGTAAAAGTTACAGCTCAAATGTGAGAAGACTTGTTATTGGAAAGTTCTAATATCTTTCGGACGTAAATTTACTGTACCAGGCTTCAAAAAATTTAGATTTGTTTTGCGACCAGAATGGTTGTGTCAAAACTCGTGAGGAAGTCCATACTAAACAGGGCATGAAAGTTCGAACAAAGCATCGTGAGACATGAAAACATCCAGCGCCTCTAGTGCTAGAATTCATAATTTGAATTCATTATTACTGACTTCATTAATGATTTTGTAAGTGAAATAATTCAAATCTGATGCCGCTACTTCATTTATGAACTTACGACCGACAAGCGTCTGATAGATCGGAAAACATTGAGAAATAGGTTCCAAAGAAATACAACACTCAAAAAGCCCTCAGGGGAATCTAACTATTGCACTGAATTTGCAGCAGCAGAAGAAAGACGTGAGGTCACCAACTGATAATTAGGTGGGCGGCCTTCTATTTTGTGTCGAAATAAAGTAGCATTTTTATTTGTTACAAATTATTCCTTTCCTGGTCAGTACTTTTTTTCAGTACCTACTACTATCTTCTTCAAATTTTGTCGTGTTTCATGAACTACTTTGAATCTTACTGTTTCTATGCGCAGGGTGTGGGGCACACCTTGTACACCATGTTCCTCTCATCCCCTACTAAATGGGGGCGTTTCTCCTTCCTCTCTAGAGATCACCTTTATTACGGTTAGGGAAGCTCAAACCAACCTTTGATGTAACCAAATCAACTAGTTACACAAATCACATGAGTTAAAAATCTACCACTTGTCCAATTTTTTGCTCCCTGAATCAAGCAGGTAAGTTCGGACGCTCGCCACAGCGGGCACGCCAGCCCGCTGCCGGCTCGGTCCGAGTGCAGCACACAAGCTCCCTGCCAAAACCTCATCCGCTACGTTATAAAGGAATAAAATTTTTTTTTTTATTACTTTGTGTTTTCATATCCATACCAGATGGCACCCTCAAAAGAAAGGACTTCCACGGAGGCCGGAGACATTTAGCGTCATAGAAACAACATGAGGCGCATCCAACGATTGTTGCCGTTCGTAGAAATAACGTGAAATGAACATACACGTAGAAATTCGTATGCGTTCGAGATTTTGCTGATGGACTTGTGCAATAAGAACATTATGAATTCGTGTTCCCACATGAATGGAAATACTCAAGCCACAGGCTGAGGAAAATGTTTCCCATCCCTGTTTTAGGTAAAGAAAACCCTTAGTAATCAAAGTAAATTGTTAACTATGAACCCTCTGTTTTTCATCGTCTTCACGAGAAATGAATTGACAACAATCATCGCCTATATTTATATCACTGATCATGCATTAATCATTTTAATTCTCAATACAATTACTCCGATGCCTTATGGCTAAACAAAGAGAAATTGAACCATGTAATCTTTGCTGCGCTGAGTCAGTGCGTAGTCTGAAAAGTCAGTTTTGGATTAGCGTACAATTATCTTTTCAGGGGTAAATAGTTGTCAACGAATCAACAACTGAGCCCTGTCTCTCTAAGTGACCACAATTAATATTTACACTTGGTCACTCCTTACGAAACTGACCAAGCATCCTTCACCCCTGCCACTGATGGAAGCCTTTCCTTTGCCCGATGGCTGCGATAATATCTGCAGTACAGCGCAGGAAGACGAGATGCAGATTTCAGACGAGAAAATCGTGAAGACAAGTTTAACATTTACGAAATTTACATCAGCATCATTAGAGCTGCAAAAGAAATCAGATATTTGAAGCAGCTGCATCATTCAACGCCTCCGCCTGAAATATCGCTGAGTTTGTAGACCAGGACGCGCCTCATGCGCACATGCACGCAACGAATGTACCCGAGCCGTCAGAGTTTTTGTCCTAATCTTCAAGTGACAGTTCACTGGTGAATAATGCTTTTAAAAGAACAGAAGATGCACGTGAATGTGGTCACGCATCCTAGTGTGTCAGTGCACAGGTAAGAAATTGCTGAATTGTGTATCTGTGCAGAAGACTAAAGTAATCTTATGTTTTCTCAGTGACGGCCAGATGTAGTTCTTAATTAATTTGATATAGATTCGCATATCTTTTGGAGGCTTTGCATGTTATTCTTCCTACGCTCGTTTTGACATCAAAGACGCTCGTTTGGTGTGCGTCTGTTGTTTCTTTTGTGCTGCAATACGTACTCTGGCAGCAAGTGCAGCACCAGCACCCGCAGCTGCTCTGAGCTGGAACTGTTTTTATGGAATCAAAGCCTCGCTGCGCTCAACCGCAGCGGCATCTGTTGGTTTTTGATTTGGGTATTGCCGGTGAGTGAGGGAAAACCTGCATTTGTGCCCTCTATCCCGTCACTTTTACGAAATGGTCACTTGAAGATACTTCTCTCGACAGTTCTATGTGAGCCCATCTGTCCAACCATTGTTTGTGTATTTTTCAGAAGTTTATTTTATGGCTTGCTTTGTTTTATAAATTAAACCATCGAACAATTGCACTTAGCCCTCTTGGTAGCTAACCAATAGGAAAGCAGTCCGTTCAAATTACTGCATGACTACCGTCGATTTGTGGGATTTGTTTGGTATTTGACACGTTATCTGCCAAGCAGGTTTTCGAGAAATGTGTCCATGGGGCCATCAAAAAAGTTTTTGCAAATTTGCACAATATTGCTATAATTTATACTTTTCAAATAATTGCAAGGTTCTATCACCATTGTGTACACTGGAAAAATAAAAACAGAAAATCTCCAAGAGGGCATGTCAACACATACCGGCGACGTGCCGTATGTTTTACTACCTTATCATCATAAATATATTCAAATATTTCTAGCAATTTTTTAGCAGGAATGTCATCCCCAATGTTTCATATTGCTACTTAATATAATTTTTAACTAATAAAAATGTTTTTACTAATGGATATTTTCCGATAAATATTTTGCAATAATATTTCTATCACTATTTGGCGTTAGAAAAAAAAAAAAGAATAAGACAAGTATGGATCCGGAAAAGATTCAGCAATGCTGAAAAATATAGCAGATGAATAATTTACATCAAATGAATCAGATTCCTTTCACGACAATGATTCTGTTAGTGATCCAAATTATCGACCAAATATACCGGAAGTTCAGGCTGAGGTTGAAATTGACATGTAACTCATTACATTGGCTGTACAAGAAGAAAGGCAAGAATAATCCATAAACTAAAAAGAGAATCAAGAAGAAAGTGAACAAAATGCAGCAATGACCGTCCCCTCAGCGGACACAAGAGAGCGGAAGATGCTCAGTCCAACACCCACTCTGCCGCATGCAGGCCTAACGCCTGTACATGCGTCCTTATCCAATGTTTGTTGAGATCCTATTTAAGTATATTAATTAGTCTTGTTATGAAGAAACTTTATGAAAAAATTGTTTTGGAATAAATAACTAATAAATTTGTGATTTGAAATGCAATAATTTGTTCATACTTCTTTAGAAAATGACATAAGTTAAAAATGTACCATTTCGAATTTATTTTGCATTCTGAATCCACCATGGTAGCTTGGTACATAGAATGTTTTCAAATATTTGTTAAACTTTTCATCCACGGGAACTAATTTCTTTGTGCGGAAAGAAATGATATGAAGAAAATGAATTTTTCTTTATTGTTTTATATTCCCACTCCGGACCAGACGCCACGCTCGAGAGGAAGGACTTCCACCGGACGCCAGAGGCATTTAGCGCCGTAGAAGTAACATGAGGTGGAGACAAGGTTTGTTAACGGTCTTAGAAACAAACAATTAGCGGCCAACAGATATTGTTGAGGCCGCCTCGATCATTGAAAACTGCCCCGTCTACAATTCTTGTTGATTTGGCAGTCAAAGTGTAAATCCAAATTTTAATTTCGTTGAAAAGAATGTGAGCAACGTTGAAGTCCAGCGGTGAGTTCCTTGTCGCACAGGAATCACCTCATGTGAGAGTCTCGGGTCTTTCTAATGTTCAGACTTGACGCTGTTGCTGCGACTTAACCTTGCCAATTCGAATTTCAGAGAATCTCCGAAGATTAATTTTCTTCAATTAGGCATTATTGAATAAATAATTTATTTGTCAGAAGAATGGAATGAAAGCTCTGCTCGACTAAAAAAGTAAATAAAAAACAGTTATTTTGCCTGTTTTGTAATATTCAAATATCAAATTATGCGTAAATTCGGTGGTATATTTCGAAGGAGCAATTTAGAAAAAACAAATACATTGTGAACAGGCAGCAGAGGCAGTGTGCAGTAAAGCATAAAGAGAATCAAAATTCTCTTCATTTGAAAAAGATTTAGCGTCAACAGAGACGTGTCACCGGTGCCGTCATCAGTAGTATTGTGCGATTTCCAAGCCGAGTTTGGTGGCAATATATTACTGATAATACAACTCAAGTAACTCATTAGCCCAAAATTGCGAGTGTTGACTTGACATGTGCTAAAACGGATTCCATGTTACAGAACTAGAGTAAATCAAAGAATCTAGCACCATTAGGCGACTTTTCTATCACGGTGTGCAATAAAATTATTGTAACACTGTGGAGTCCCCTTGGAAATTCGAGCGCGTTGCAGTTCGGGCAATGGCAACGTGAATCGACTTGCTTCTGTTGACCATTCTGCCTGAATTAGAATTATAGATTTAAAATTTGTTACTTGCAATTCACTTATGTAAAACGCAACTCATTCCGATGTGTTTTTAACACAGAAATGAAGGAATGATATAAATCTAGGGCACCGATTTAATTCGTTTGCTTAAATAGACTTTCAGAACGGATTGCATCGCTGTTTCGACAAATACAATACCCTTTTTAACGGCGACAATACACTAGTAATTAGATGAAAATATATTCGAACTGTTAGTGACCTTTTAGCGAGAAAATTGTGTTGTGTAGGAGGGCGAAAGACTGAGAGACACAACGACCGAAATGTTCGCATCTTGCGCAAACATTTAGATGCGTGCGACAGCGCACACTCCGCAGCTGCAGTGCGGGCACGTAGTGCCAACTATTCGCTCTGATTTCCAGCTCGGGCGAAATGTGAAGAAATAGCAGCCTAGAACTTGACTTTGACGCAATGCAGAAACAAGAGATATTTAAACGGGCAGCAGCTGCTGTGGGCTGAGAGACTGACATGAATACACGAATTAATGTATTTGTTAATTCAGAAGTCTATGCATGGAATTTGGGAACCTTAACCATCAGTCGAACAGTGACTTTACTGCAAATCCCAGGTGTCTATTAAACAAAATTTACAGTCTCTATAATAACAACACAAATAAATTTCTGCATATTAAATGCTCAGACTGGGACTTACTTGCATTCCAATTTATTTTTCTGACAAACTGTTTATTTTCCTGTTTGCTTGGTCTGCTTGTTTATACTCCCTACTGGAACTGAATGCCTGTTTTAATTTAATAATTTTTGTCTTAATTCGCAACATCATATTGTAAAATATTTAAAATAATCATTAGATAACAATAAATCAAGGAGGCAAAAGGAGAAAGTAAGCGCAGTACTGCACACGAGAAAAGACTGCGAAAGTTGCAGGTGTGACTTCCTACGCTTCCGACTATTTTGGACGCCATGAAATTTACAACACCGCTTAAAATGTCGAAGACGTTATGGATGACAGCTGCTGAATGGAATACTTTTATACATGACATTACGTGTACTGCAAAAATGTCATGATAGATTGTAAACGTAGTCGTTCAAACTTTTCTGAAATGCACAGACACGTGGCACATTAATGAGAGTGGCATTTCATAAGCCCTTTAACCAATGTCTCTCCCTTCTCCACGCATGCTCGTCAAAATCGTGATGGCACAGGAGTGGTCGAAGGTTTGCCTCATCTGTGATGAACTGAAGGGTGAAATTTACTTAGCTTCATAATATCGTATTTCCATTTGAGCGAAGTCGGGCAATCTTGGAAAGTCTTTGTAGGTGCGCAGAGATGCTTGCGCTGTCAAATGAGTGATTTAAAGATTCAGTTTCTTTTAATTATTTCCGATGAGAGCTGACGTATGTCCCGAGTAAGCCACCCCACAAGTAGCAACACAATTTGTATCAAGGAAATATTCAATCGCAATATCAGCAGGGTAAAGGTCTTAATTTTATTGCTGGACATAACAGTTGTATAGGATGTGACTATTTATTCATGTGAACCCAACACAAGGTACTCTCCCTCCACATGATTCCACATGACGACTCCGATGGCTTTATTTAGTGGTAAACAAATTTGAAAACATGCGCTCTATGTGCGCAACAAGCTCAAAACATTTTCACTATAGGAATCAACACAACCACACACACCACGTATACAACTTTGATCCCTCACTCACAACACAACACGAGATCTGCGTTCAATTATACGAAACAAAGCCGCATTAACCCTCCTGGGATACTGTTGAAAACTGCCGCTATTTTCGACCTCTTATGTGACGTCACTGCTATGTTGCTAAGTCTAAAAACAGGCCTGCCGTCGAAGACTTGGTCCCTTTTTAATATTTTATTCTATTCGAGCCGGTTATTTAGCTCACTAGTTGATACGAAAGAATGTAAAATTGTCTCTAATGTCAACCTCACAGTATAAAGGGAAATTAATTTGGATCTACCCGTTTTACTTTCAACCACAATCCCTCATTTCACTAGTTCCTGTCCTCGTAAGCTCAAATTTCATTGTGGGAGTGCACTAACGAGAGTGTTTTCAACAATGCATCACATAGATAATGTTTTCTTGATCACTTGTAATAAAATACATTGTCAAATCAGACCAACGCAACGAAGTAAACGCATTTTCCGAACTTTTCTTCCAACCCTTTGTTTCAGCAATAATTACATGAGTATTACGATCCTCATGTGTGAATATCAAGTCAGGCTCTAAATGTTAAAATATTTGAAACCATTTTTCGCTCATGTTAAGACATTTGAAAATGCAACGTAATTCATTTTATGTAACAACTTTATATAACTTTTTTATCCTTATTTTTTAATTTCCTTATTCTTCTCACACAATGTTCTTGTTAGTAGTGTCTGACAAATTTCACTGTCTTACGCTCGTGAGTGTATTATGGCAACACTATTTTCGGTAGTTAACTTTTCGTGCTACTCCAGCCATGCTACAAATTTTATGGTAACCATTGTACAACAATCCTCATGTCTCTAACTGAAGTGAACTCTTTTGTGCCAGTATTATCAGCGTAGTTAGTAAGTATTATAAATTTGTCTCATGGTAGAACATTTTACTCCCTTCGAGCTCATTATTTTGGTATACGAGTCTATGCATAAGAACGGAAAAAAACATGTCCTGAATTTCGACCTCATAATCTTAGACGCAAAATAATTTAAATCTGCCCAATTTACTCCTAACATTAATCCCTCACATCACTAGTTCCTGTGTTCGTTTGCTCATATTAAAATACGAGTGCGCCCTAACGAGAGTGTTTTCAACTGTGTCACGAGGATTAGGTTTTCTTAGTTACTTATTTTCATTGGTATTTTCAAAATCAAATTAATTAACACAAATGAAAGTAGGATGTAGAAGTGAAGTCATTTTAGCATTTTATTCGATCTTATTAAAACGTTTTGAAATGCCACGGCTTCGACGCACTCGTACGTAACCATTTTATAGAACATCATTGTTTCATTTTCTTATTCTATTATTCTATTTAAATTGTTCTTGTAACTTGTGTGGCAATTTTTACTTTCTAGCGCTCGTGAGTACATTATTACAACACTATTTTAGGTAGTTAACTTATTGTACTCTTCCAGCTACATTGAAAATGTAACGGCTAGCATTGTGCAACAATCCTTTTCATATCTTTGACTCCGGTGAACTCTTTTGAGCCAGTACTGCTAGCGTAATCAGGAAACATCATAAATTTGTGTTATTGTGAATATTATATTCTCCCCGAACTCATCATTTGGCATACTAGTTAATGCGTTAGAGTGTAAAATTGTCCCAAGTCCCGAATGTCGATCTCATAGTTTTGTTCGCAAAATAAATCAAATCTGCCCATTTTACTTTTAACATCAATCCCTCATGTTCGTATCCCTAGTTCGTATGTCCGTATGCTCATATGTCAATACAATTACGCACTAACGAGAGGGTTTTCAGCAATGCTTCATATCGGTTATGTTTTCTGAGTCACTTCTATTTAAATGCATTACCAAAATCAGACTACCGCAACGAAGGAAACGCATTTTCTTCGTGCTTCTGTCCTCTGTTTCGACAATTAACATTGGTATAACGATAACCATGTATGAATGCCAATTAAGGAACTCTATGTTATGGTATTTGAATGGGTTTTTTTGCTTTTATTTCAATACAAGGGCGCACTAATGAAAGTGTTTTTCAACTATGAGTTACGAGGATTAGGATTATGTTTGCTTAGTTACTTATTTATAAATGCACTGTCAAAATCAGATTACGCAACGAAAGGAACTCATTTTTGTTGGGCATTTCAGTCAATCATTTTTGTTTCGACATGTGACATTGGTATTACGATACCGATGTGTAATTATCAACTAGGGATGTTTATGTTCAGATATTCTAAAAACCAATGTTAAACATTTCATGTTTTAACTCTATTGGAAGTAAACTGTTTTCCTCTTTTTCTTTTTCTTTTCTTTCTCTCTGAGCATGTAAGTAAGATTTCCAAATTTACTGATGGCAGTGAAATCATTTTTAAAAATTGTGATTTTGATCTGAATTTCAGAAGTTTTCGTTGCCGTCGTTCATATTTGTTTATCCTTTGCCCAGAATTTCTTATATTTCTTTAATAACAATATATACTCCACAGGAAAGCCTAAAGCGCGCTGATCGGGAAGTTGTCCTCATTTCGAAGCCCTTCACTTCTCCATTCTACGGTAAGTGATGTAAACAAAATAAAGATCTTCGAATTTGTTTTCCTAATAGAAACTGTATGGAGTATCGCACGCACCACGAATGAGGAAGAACAAAAAGTCCGGAGACGTCTACAGTGTAATGCAAGTAGATTTCGGATTTCACTAAAAAAAGAAACCGAAGAAATTATAAATACTCGCACGCGTGTGGTTGATCTTTCATTAAAAGGCTACGTCACGTCAGTTCGAGTTGATTTACCCTTTTGAATTAATAGTTTGATTTCATTTTCAACGACCAAAAATGAAACGGCATTTTCCTTCAAACGTTAACCTAGAACTTCCCTTGAGTGAACTTAGTAAATCAAAAACCTTGAACGCATAGTTTGCTGCCCAACCTCAACCTTTGGTATTTTTTAGTCAGCGTTAAAGTTGCGAATCCCATTTCCCTAATGACCGTAACCTATCCAAGATAAAAATTAGACCACAGATTGTTACTGTCGGACTGTGCTGAGGCGCAGTGCGATTACAGCCGATTTCTGAGTCTCCATATCTCCTGGTTGGACTCCAGCCCTCCGTTGCCCTCGTATTGTTTCATTTTTGGTTATGCGGTGCTGCCCTCTGATGTCCTCCGACACTGCACACAGCCAAGTAATTCCTTGATACATTTTCTACTGAAATCTATTAAGTGCAGGGTCTTCGAAGACTTATGTTATAAATTTTGATGCTCGATAAAAAGCCTAAAGAACAACTTTTTATTGAATATGTAAAAGTCCAAACATATAACGACTTTGAGAAACCGAATCGTAAAGGTTACAAGTCTCCAGGAAATTTTCTCATTCCCTGCAATACCTTGAGTCCTCAAATTACTGCGACTTTTCTTAACTTTAAAATTCGTCTGGTACTAGTCAACATTGCGAAATAGCTCCGACAATATGAATCTCGTAAGAAATTCTGAAACAGCATGTATACACATGCCATGTGGTTCTGATGCTGACAATGCTAAATTACTTGCTGGTTTGTACGCAGGGCGTAACCCGGCCTGTACTTACCTGATCATGACGTTATCACGAGGTCATGTCAGCTGCTGCTGGAGGCCGGCAGCTGTCAGGTTAACAGGAGAAAAGTGGCTGTCGTCCTCGGCACAAACGGGCCGAGGGCGAAGAGTGTATGATCCACGAGTGTTGTGCTGTGTCAGGTTATTGCTTCTGTGTAGGTACCACACCTGATTTGACGTAGTGGGCGGACATTTTGCACACTTATATTAATTAATGCCACTTCAGTAATATATTTCATGTAATCGGATGCGTTTCCAACCCCTCGACTCTTGGGACTGCCCTCACCACAGTTATGAAGGCCCTACTCAACTTTGAGAATCCAAGTCTTGAAAACGATAAATGTTTGGATTTTTACTTGTTCATGAGAAAGCCGTTCTTTTAGGCGTTTATTTCTACTGTCAAATTCTCACACATAGTTTTAGAGACAAAATGAACAAACTCATAAAAAATGCCACAGGGCAAAAAATATAGCGCTCATTGAAGCGCCATTTTACCCAGTTGTAATTCATTTGCAATAGATTAAGAAATAATTCATTACCAGAAGCTCTTTACGAAGGTACGATGTCGACAAAATGTAACAGATCCTTAGACAAACAATTCCCCGTTCTAAAACTTTCTCCTATTTCGATAAAGAAACATTTATAGGGTTGAAGCATCTTCCGAAGTTAGCCATCAATGCGTCTAATTCCTCGGGAATGTTATCTTCCTCGAAAACTTTCGCGGGAATTTTGTAAGTCGTAGGCACTCGGTTTCATGAGAAGGTGCAATACTTGTTTGTTACACAGCGTGCCTGCCTCTAATGCTGAACTATATTAGTAAGATCCCGCCCTACTTCACAAAACTCAACTTATCAAAAACCCAAATTCTGAATTGAAAAGCCTGCAATTGGCGAGGGGTGCGGCCAAACCCAGAGTAGAAATGCGATCAATTCCATGCAAATGAATGGAAAGGCGCCATTTGAGGATTGTTTTGTTCGCCGAGCGAGCGCAAGCGTAGTAGGGTTCACTTGTTCAAGTCTCCGTACTACGCAGAGCGTGAAGTCAACGCGGCTTTACGCACGACTAGACCAAAATGCAGGAGATTTATCCAACACGAGGCTTCCAGAGCTCACGAAATGTCTATGAAAAAAGATCGTCCGTATCACTTGCTTAACAAATTGCCCGCAAGAAATGGGGATGGTTCCGATCTGAGACGGTTAGCGATGGCTGTAGAATTCATTAAAGACCACGGATGGGCAGGGCGTGCTGATGGACTTGTCTTTCCGTACCACACGAATTGGCTGATCCATTCACTTCTCCGTGACGGACGAGTGCACCGAAGCACTTGCTGCTCCTTAGTAGAAATCAGCTCAGGAATTTACGGCTAGTAAAGATGCGAATTAACTGAAGTATTTAATGTTTATTTGGAAGCAAACCAAGTAAAACATTTATTGATCCGTGAATAGTAAAGCGACTGAGCCATTTAGTGCTTTGAAAAAACCTTGCAACGGAGCTGTTAATGGTGTAGTTCTTCAAACAAGATAGTTTATCAAAAGAATAGTTTGTTAAAAAAGTAAAACGTTTACCACAAAGTAAAAGAGAGAACAAGATCAGCAGTGTTTTACATAAATTTAAGTTTCAGAAAGCTAATTTCCAGAGAAATTATTGCCGTTCAGTTGTTATACTTATATGATTAAATTAGATAATAGGTTAGTTGGAGCCTTCATAACCCCAACACAGGCGTTCCCAGGAGAGGAAAGAGTTGTGTAGCATCGAGTGAAAAAATAAGGATCTATGCACGAGGTGTGTCCCCGCACCCAATGCATACTGTAGAAAGAGTAAGACTGAAAAAAGTTCATGAAACAAGATTATAGTACAAGAAAGTAGAAATAGATTCTGAAGGAAAGCACCAGTGAGTTGTAAAGATTCAGTGGCAAAAACTGTCGTATTTCAAGAGAAAGAAGAGCTACTTAACCTTCAACTCAGGATCTCGCGCCTTCCCCTTGAGAGTGCCGATCATCATCAATGCAATAAATGTATCTCTCTGTCATATTTTCACAATAAAAAAAAAATTTCAGTCAATTTTAGTGTTTACGTTATAGTTTTTATTTACATTCAAACTTTACCACTTACCAGCAGTGTTTTTGCTTTTTCCTCTCCAGCAAATTAGAAAATTAGATTCAAAAGCTCATTGGATGCCTCTCAAAATTTTTCCCTTTTTCATCATTTCGCATTAGCTTAATTTTTGGGCCACAACAGGTCGAGTTCTCCCCAGCAAGGGTGCAGCATCAGAGCAAAACTCCATCTCCGGAACCCAACGCAACGTAAGCTGTGCGCGCCGTGCATCACAGTATGTGAGACCCACCTACCGAGCGCTGCCCATAACAATCACAGAACATGCCGAAAGAAATCATCAAAAGCCTGAAGCTTTGGTTCTCCTACTGAGTCCTATATAAGGAAACTTACAAAACTGAAGACAGCTGCAGTCAAGAAAATCTTCACGCAGGCAAAAAGGAAAAATTGTTTTATTGCTTACAAAATTCGTTCTCTGAATTTTTAGTTTTTAGTAAATTCATTACTCGAAAGAATTATCGAGTGACCCATAAAGCGTATTGACTTGAAAATGTGGAATCTTTGCGAATAGTCACTGAATAACATTAAGTAACTTCTCCGATACATTTATGGTTGAGAGCAATGTTCGAATTTCAATTTTGTGATAGTTCTTTTCATGCGATGGTTGAAACACGTAACTTTAAATTCCATGAAATGTTTATAATTTTTTATTTTTTATTAGGTGTTGTTTTTTATTTACTTGAGATGTTTTTGAGCTTGATTTAAAAATCGTATAAATTTTCATCTAAGAGCTAATTTTCAGCAATATTTCAAAATTTCTTTGAGAAAGCCTATGGCTTTGTAAAGTTTCAATTAAATATTTGGATATTTACGCGATTGTCATTGGGAATTTGTTATGGAAAATGATGAATTCATACAGCATAACAAAATAATTTTTGAAATTCACTTTGCCATTCACAAAACAACAGAGCTGCAGCAGAACTAAAGTCGCTCTCGACGCCGTGGATACTGCATGAACCAAAGCGACGGGCGTGGACGTGACTAGTTAGCCTTACTTAATTTATTTCCCCAGGGGAAACGCTACAAAGACCTTCATGCTGCGCTCATCATTCAGGCTGTCGATAATGGAATTATAATTTCTGATTGTGTTGTTGCTTCTAATTTCCCGCTGAAATAATCTTATCTCATATACTAACGAGTCGATACTTCGCCGAATATACAATACATTCGTCAAAAAACGCCTCGTATACAAGTCAATCGAAACGTATTTTGCTACGATCATTGAAACACAAATTAATGAAAAGAGACATCAGAATGGATATCTCTCCTTGTCAAAAGAAAAATATTCATCGGTACCATAAGCTAAACTAGGCGTGTGGATGGACGTTTTTGAAGCGCTATTGTGATGTTTACCAAGCGGGAGGCAAGACACCATCGTTGCCCTCCAGATGCGCCCCACACAAGCCCCTGAGTTATTCTGCTGATCTTGTGTTGATGCACTTGTGTTGATGTGCCTTGTATTGATGCACTTGTGTTGATGTGTCTTGTGTTGATGCACTTGTGTTGATGTACGCCTTCATCCTATTAGCCAAGAGTACTCGTGCTGCACTTGTGTACTGAACACTCTCGTATTTTCTTATCTGATCAACTAAAATTCGGATTGGTAAAGCAAGCAGACCCAAAAAAATGAACTCATACAGGCCTATCGGATGTATTAAACAAGATTGAAACGGCAAACACGTAGCAGCTGAATTAACTTATTCGCAAAAACAAAATCAATGTATAATAGTAAAACAAAAAAGATGAAGTAAACTTGAAGAGCAGTTGATTAGTCTCAGTTGGGCTCGAGCAACTGGCGCGTAGATTTGCCCTGCACAAAGAAGACAACGCAAGAACCCTTCTCTGCTGAACACTACGCCTCACACCTCGTGGTGCGAGCCCACCACGTGCACTCTACACACCACATTTGAGCGTCGCAGTGCAGCTCTTACTGAGCAAGTTTGGAGTTTGTTTGTGGAGCATTTGTAGGATATTGATTCGTTCACTTCTTACTCAACGCAACAATTCCTCTAATTCTGTATTTTTTGCATGAATGAGCTAATTTACTAAATTTCACAAATACAGGCACATAGGTAATAATTAGGTAATAATTGCACAAATATAGGCACATCTGATCTGAAAATTCAAGCGACACAATGATGTCAGAACGCTCAAAAATGTCAATAATGTCTGCATTCCTACACGTCAGAGCTCCAGAAAAATATTAAAAACCCCAATGCCTAAAAATGTAAATGGATTCTGACCCGTTAAAATACAAGATAGAGCGATGAATGACAACAACGTAAGGGTAACCTCAATCAACACATGCTGTTTTAAATTTAGGGGCTTGGTTTAGAGTAATTCCACTCAACGAAATCAGAACCTCACCTCTGGAATATGAAGCGTGAGAGAAATAATGGATGAGAACTTAAGGTACGACGACGTAAAATTACTTGGGAAAAAGTGAAAACGTGCAACAGGAATGATGGTCAGGAATTTGAGAGCACAACGGCAAAGTCAAATTAAAAAGTTACCCGGGACCCAACACACACGGCAGTGTAATGTTTGCAGGCGCTATTCAGATGTTGTTCAGGTTCAAGAGCGCCGCACAAATGATGCCCAGGGAGTTAAGGGAACAGCACAGAAGATTATCAGGGCTGCAAATGGCTAATGTGAGGTAGTCCAAGTCAGCGTTAAGGAAGCGAAGAGGCCGTATTTAAGGGCATCGGAAGCGCTCGAGGGCATCAGTTCAGTTTGGGGACTCTTACGAACGACAACGAAGCGCTTCTTCTCACTCGAAACTTTCCCTGTGCGTGTGCCGGCCCTGCTTTGTGCTACTGCACCCGACATGTTGTGTGCGGTCAGAATTGTGGTGAGTTGCGTGGTGTGCGGTCAGGATTGTGGTGAGTTGAGTGGTGTGCGGTCAGGATTGTGGTGAATTGAGGGGTGTGCGGTCAGGGTTGTGGTGAGTTGAGTGGTGTGCGGTCAAGATTGTGGTGATGTGTCCGGTCACACTCAGGAAAGCGGGTTGTTCAAAACTTAACGCTGAAGTCAGGGCTACAACATGGGTTGTGGTTTCAGATGAATAATTTGTTAACTTCCGCTTGGGCGTTGCGTTTAGCCTCAAATGAATTTTACCGTTGCCTAGTTCCAAGATAGCTGCAGAGCACGACATACTGAAGTTGGGCAGTCGCAGGTAACGCGAATTAGGGCGCTCAGTTCGGCAGCCAACACACGGGTCTCTGTAATGTATGGTAGGCATCTCGAATTTGTGCATAATTCATGTTGTCTGATACGCAAATAATTTCTGATACGCTATACTACCATAAATTTATGTTACGCTCTACATTCGTTCAAGATTATGTATGAAGCAAAGCACGAAGTGAGGGAAAGAACCGAGTGGAGACCTCCGATGAGTTGCGCAGGCATTATACATAGAACTTGAATGACGTGTTTCTTGCGTGGGAGTTATATTTCTTTTGCTTACCTCCACACTTGAATGAATTGAATACTCTGGGGAGCTCTGCGGAACATGTAAATGACTTGAACTTCCGTCGATCCAATGATACAGTTTGATTAAATGTTTGATCCCCCTTTAATATTGACTTACGCTCATGAGCGTCATAAAATAAACGGGTACTCTTTCACAATGCTCTTGTCTTTAGCAATATGCAAAACCAAAAGTACCTGCCAAAAGAAAACTCACGCAAAACCTGGATAAAATTTGCACCAAAGCAAATCGCAGTTCCCTATTTGTGGTAGAGACGCTTGAGAGTCGCTACACGCACTAGAAAAGAGTTAACGAAGACAACAGAAACGAGCAAAGCGGCCCGTTCTGTCCCCATGTTCCGTGCCGTCAGACACGTCAAGCACAGGCACCAAAAATACAAAATTGCAATCGACAATTTTCATGTCCAAGCACCTGTACATTCATGTTAATACAATATATTTGAACGGGAAGTCTGGTCCCATGATTTGGGAATGACTTTTTCTTTCGGCTGTGACTTCCTCACAAAAGGAGAAGGGGAACACTGTTTCAATTAGTTTTTGTCACAGAGGTTACTCAGTTCATGGTTATGTGAACAAGACATGCTTAAATTTCTCAAATCATCATCAAAAACATGGAACTGAAAGCACTATCTATACGACATAGATTTACTGCAGCATTGCAGCTTTCAAATCCTGAACAAGATTATTTACTACACGCTGCAGTACGGATATGTGAGAACGTGTGAAAATAAGCTATCCCAGCAAGCCAAATTCAAAGTTTGGATGCGCCTCGTCTGTTTCATGAAGTTATTCATTCCTAAATATTCACCCTCAATTACATCTGACCATCAGAATTACGCAACTTTTTTGTACGAATTTTTGATAATGAATATTGGTCGTTCTTAGCGATTGAAACGTAGATCATTTGGCATATTGTGATGTGATGTTATGGCTGGACTTGACCCTTAACCCGATCTATCTCAGGGACGACTTAGTACGTAGTTATGTAAGCTAAGAGCTTATAATTGGAATTGAAAATTTTTTCTTTGTAAAAATGTAAACAACAGTAGTTAAAACTGGAAAGACCTGACCTAGCTTTAGTTTTAGAAAATTTGCCAACATAAAGAATAGAATTACTGATCGGTCCTGTTAGCGCTCATACAAGCATAAACTCGCTGGGTTTCCGTTTCATGCATGTTGTAAAATTTTTTTTTAGGTATCTTAACTAAATTATTCATATGAAGGGCCATGAATTTCTTTGGCATTATGTTGTTTCTTTTTTCGCGCGTAGAAGCAATCCATATAAATGGAAGAATCACGCACTGTGTGCCCATCAGGTCCGGTCACTTGTGAAGTGGATCCAAAAACCGGTGCCCACAGTTTTGTTCCGACTAAGTTCATTTAAAATTACACATGCAATAATGCTAGCCTCGGTATCATACCAATACCGTGTTTTGTTTCCTTGGAAGTTCTTCTCCACGAAATGTAGTCACTCGTGCGATGGTTAATTTAAAGACCAAGAACAGCATTAATTTCGAGTGCAAGTTGAGCGTCCTTACGCAGTTTGCAACTGTCATGGATGCGCATTTTATGCAAACGTCTCGTACGGGTCACATTTGATAGATCATTTCCCAAACAATTATTTAAAAAAAAGTTTCATTTTCAGACGAGTTTTGGCCTCTGCTGCACTTACGTACGGTTCATACCAATACAAACGAGGGAGTTCATCAGCGGCTGAGAAAGAAAGACTGAGTGAGAGCTTGTACGGTTACACGTTTCTGTAGTGAAAGTTGTTAAATATTAATGCACTTACAAAGAATTTTAAGAAAATTAAAAATGATTTAGACAATATTAAGTATTTGACGAGATATTTGATCTATTCAAGGCATATTTGAAGTGTTCATCATCGGTCTTTAATCGTGTAGTAGTCTTCAAAAAAGGGAAACAAATATACGATACAGCTCTATTTTTCTTTTAGAATTCTTTTCTTTTACTAGAATCTTGATATTTCTGGCCATCTGAGTACAGTGCAGTTTTACTTTTCTCTAGCTGCTGCAGTAACCATTTGAGCCACGGCGTCGTAACCCTACACCAAATAGATACAGTCACTTTCGGTGCTCCGTCACGACATGTTACTCTTTTCGCTTCGTTAATTCAAGCACTCCGGCGAAGTCGTCCAGTACAAGAAGACGTGAACGCCCGTCCGGAAACAGGGCAGTCTGTTCCGAGAACACTGTGGCAAATAGAGCGCAAGTGGCTGCAGTAAGCGGAATTGGGTTTCGCAAAAAATTTGATCCAACAAAGAGAATTAGAACAAAGAATGGGATCCGTAAGAACAAATCGTGACCTAACGAATGGCGCTCGGGTTTAGCAAAACGGTTGACTCGGAGAATTAAGAGAATAGAGAATTCTGCGCGAAAGAGTGAGGCACAACAAACTTGTCAGGGAGCATGACGCGGAGAAAATTGAAGATGATTCCGACATGCGAGTCTAAGTCGTAAATGGAGGTAAAGTGTCAAGTTTTGGCAAAACACTTGGAATGAAAATAGTAAAAAGTGGAAGTAAAGAGCAGTTCCACGCTGTTGCCTTGAAACGAAACTTATCAGAACACGTTATGAGTGGGATGAATAAAACAGAAACAGAAAGTGAAGTTTTTCGTTTTGCCTTTTCAGATTTCATTATTACTTCTAAACTTGATGATATTTTCCCAAACTGTTTTATTAAGTTATCATGAAATCGTCAGAGTTCGATGTCCTTCCTGTATTCTGTCCCCTTCTTTCCAACTGTTTTTCAAGTTGATCGACTACCCGAGAACCGTGGGTCAAAAACAGCAATGATAAATCTTCTGAAAAAAAATAACATGAGACTTGCTGTAAGATCAATGGCTGTAAGCATATTTCTACTCATTTTCGGAATGGCAACGTTCTTAAGCACACAATCTATTTTCTGGATAAGATCATTCTTGCTTGTCACATCTTGAAGGCTTTTAGCGTCTGATACACACCCCCATGCGTAAAATAATGTTCGGAAGCACTCAGTGACTAATTTCCTACACGACGACGTTTTCAATAACACAGCGCCGAATTTGCTTTACGAGGGCATTCCTCAGCACACAGTGATCATCATACGTGATAATTTGACCAATATAAAATGTCCCCGCCTTCTTCCCCTCACAGGCGGCCTGCTGCTGCGCTGTGGCGACCGTGGCAGCCGCTCCTCAGGCGGTCGTGGCGTCTCCTCAGGTGTGTTGGGGGTGTGACTGGTGTGTTGGGGGTGTGACTGGTGTGTTGGGGGTGTGACTGGTGTGTTGGGGGTG
>JACJUY010001975.1:0-71656 GCA_014220935.1 Platorchestia sp. MABIK
ATTTATTTCATATCGTGTTTCAGCTGATGATGGGATTTATCCCGAAACGTTCGTTCAAAATATGTTTTGAATTTTATTCTTCGCTTTTAAATTTTTAGTTCACGAAAATTAAATTTCATGTGCTACAGGCATTGGCACAAAAATGTTCACTGGATTCAAATGAGAAGGATCGTTGTACAATACCAGCGAAAACATTTGCAAAACATCTGGGACAAAAACGTGAAAGACACAACGGGCTCGTATAAAATGAAATAGTTTACAATAACACAAAAATTAAATTTCATATGCTACTAGCATTGGCACAAAAAAAGTTCACTGGATTCAAATGAGAAGGATCGTTGTTCAATACCAGTCATACCGTACAATACCAGTCAAGAAACAAACAAAAACATTGCTCACTCACGCATTGATGGTAGCCGCGTACGTACGTGTGGCTGCTGGATAATGGCTGAAACATCTGAATGCGGCAGGTGTCGAGCGGCATCTTTTCATTTATGTAATTTTTCCACAAAGAGACATCTGTGAACCAACTGCTTGAGCTGTCAAAGTCAAAAGCTCGCATGTTTTTGCGAATCTTGATCGCTGTGTTTTTTCACAGAATAACAGAAAACTAATAATACAAATGAAGTTCATAAAAGACTGGTGATCGTTCTGTTTTAAACTCCTTTGCAGTAAACTTTATTGAACAGAGGTTCAAGATCAGAACACACTGAATAAAAACGATAAACTACCATTCACCTGGCACAGTAACATATGAGAAGTGACTCTAGTGACTCCACTAAATTCGCATAGGCTACCCTTAGTACAGCAATAATTTCCAGTTAACTTCGCTACATTTGTGAACCTAAATTTGCTCTCTCCCTACTAATGTAACTTATTTTTGGATGAGACATTACCATATCTGCGTAAATTTTGTGCTGTTCGCTTATTGAACGCAGGGAGGAGAAAATGCATGGGAGCATATGTATTTGAGAAATGAAATTCTGTGTTTGTATTTCGATGCAGACACATAAAAACATCAGACAACCATCGAGCATTTTAATTTTAAATTACGTTTGAATGAAACGAACATTTCTCTTTGCACAAATATAAGACAATGAATCTGCTTGTCTAAAGAAAATACCTAATCCCGTCATATTTGGTAAGTCGTGTACACTATTAAAATGATAAAATTCCCAATTTTAATGCAGATACAACTCAAGTAATATGATTTAAGTGTAATCTCGATTTTTTTTCAATGGAGATTTAGTGAATAATATCGCTGTCAACTTCAAAGTTCTAATATCGAGACTCAAATAATTTTGAGTTACCAACTTTCCAGATGTGAACGACAAACAATATATGATCCATCCTAATAGTACTCGCGATTAAAATATATACGGTAATTAACCATTTTTATTAGAGTGACAGAGAGACGGACCAAGCAAGCAAAAACAGTGTATCATTTTTGATTATTATAAAACTGTCTAACAATCAAATGCAAGCTGGATTGAAGGAAGAACTTATGATTAATGATGGGATCCAAATTACAAGGTAACGATAATTCAAAATTTTTTCTTGATGATGTAGCCTATGTACTTTTCTCAGTTTTATATTCGGGTTTCACAGTACTGTCTGATGAACCCCTCATCAATGCAGTAATGAAACAAATAAATAAAACATGCGTATCCCAAATACATGGTTGAGCCACATATTATGTGCATAAAATTTTCCATAAATTTGTGTTTAATGAAATTACCATTGTGATAACATAGGAGAAATTACGCGCAAAATTTTTAAATTTGATTATTTAGGGAGACCCTTAGCGTTTTATTATATAAGGATTGATCACTGTAATGCCGTTCTGAATCGTTTTAAACTGAACTTCATAGTTACCTTTATTATTGCATTCATGTAACTGGGTATTTTAGTTTCTTGGCATAAGAGAGGACTTGTGCGACTGAAGTGCCGACTCAATAAGATAAAGAGTGGGCATTGCAAAGTGGTCACCATAGCCTATGGTTGAGAGCGTGTGCCATGTACGAAAATAGTAGCCCGATTCCCAGTAAAGCTAGCACGCTCAATCTCCGTGATCGGGAAGGGAGAACTCAGCCGTCATTCTCCCCTGGATCATGGTATCGAAAACGGGTGCTGGCTCAACTAGGGGAAATAGTCATCGCGTTTTAGTGTTAGTTGATGCGCATTTGATGGGCCAGTATGCAAGATTTGTGCTTGGTCAAATTGACGTAACTCCACGGATGAGTTTCCTCACCCTCTACAAGTTTCTACTCGTTTCGTATGTTTCCTATGATCATCATCAGAGCTGCGCTTACTTCATTGAAAATAACGAGAGTATTGATCTGGAATTGAAGCAACACATTTCTTATCGTTCCTCTTACGATGAAAAACTCCTCTCATGATGGAAAATAAGTTGAATGCAGAGACTTCGTAATTTTTCCTTAAAAAAGAATTCGAAGCTTTTTGTTGAAACGATGACAACATTTATCATTAAGAGTAAGACTGACACATTTTGAGCAAATTCTTCTTTTGAATGTGCTGAAGTAAATAGATCCCGAGTTTACTAACGAATAATCCAAATTTTTATTGAGAATTTAGCTCACGCATTTCTATTTTTTAAGGTCCAGAGTTTTTGCCATAAACTTTTGCAAACTCCAACTTTTTTTCATAGACTTTACGACTCATTCAAACTCAAAATTGTTTTCTTGTAACAACGTGTGTTCACTTTTTTGAGAGTGGGTTTTCATTGCATAATAGGTTCTACCAACATGTTACAAGCTTGCTGATCCTACGTCGATGAACATACTAACAAACGAGACCAGATGATATGCGTACATAGTATTAAGAAATCAAACTTGCCTGAGAAGTTGTTTCATATTTATGATTGATATCTTCTACAAACTTCATATTAATGTACAGAATTTGTAATACTTCTATGATATATGCGCTGGCTCAGAATTTCTTCACTAACATCAGGTTTTTGATCAAAGCAAATTTTGACAATACCACTTTAACATAGGAGGCATTGCTTTTGACCTGACATAACCTCTTTGACCTTGACCTATTCAACTTCCTAACCTGTGTGGATTTTTATTTCAGTGTGTGCAAACAATAAACGAATGCTTTATCATTAGATTAGATATTTAGTAAAAATTGTTATTCCTTTCTCTGAATTATCAGATATTTTGTTGGTTGCTGTGAAATGGTTCTATTTCATCTTATTAATTAGCTGGTAAACCTAATATGTTGACCACTTATAAATTTGACTATTAGTTATTGTTGAAGCTTGAAAAGAATTGCCACAAGTTTAAATTCTTGGCAGGAGTTTAGTCCCAATAACTGCTTGGGTGCATCTGATGTAGGTTAGAGGGTGCTTCTCAGAATAACTATCTTTAGGATTTACTAGAATATAATTTCAGTAGCAATAATTTAATGTCAAATTACTGTTTTTATAAGGAACAATCTAGTGTTGCAAAAAAGCTCAATTTTGCATTAAAATTACTGCCTGAACTATTTGATCCTTTACCTGAAGACTTTAAAGAATTAGTACTGATTCAGTAGATTTCTGTCATAAGTTTTCAAAATTTTAATTGCTGTTGTTATATATTAAAATGAGTATTTCTCACTTGAGTTACAACTTACAATTTTTTGATTTCAACAACAAGAATATTCAATTGGTTGAATGTGCCTACAACTCAGCCTAGCCCTTTGATGACACGTTATAATTTTTGGACAAGTAAGCATCAAGAATAAAGGAGTTTTTCAAATTCAATTATCAGTAGATGAGATAATGTAAACATAGTATTATTATTAAGATATTTTGGAGGAAAATAATGGACTCTTGAATGTAATAAAAAATTTGATGGTTTTTGGGCATGAATAAGTATTCTGTTCTAAGCTTGGAAAATTTACCGCACATTCAATATAAACTGACCGTAATGCATTAAGGATAGTAGGATATTAGATATGTTGAAAAAATTTCCTCAAGTTCAAAAAGATTGAATTATGGTCTTTGTTGAACTTTGTAAAGTTTTTTATCTACTTTTATTTTTTATTCAGTAAAATGTTTTAGTATGTTTTCATTCTGTGTATAATTTGTATTTTATTAAACTATTTTTTTTTCAGTTGTTGCATTTTGTTTCTATTTGTATCCAGTGAATGTTGAGGCTGCTTGAAAGAAGGAATTTCTGATAAATTGTGTACTCTGACAAACTGGTTAAATAGATAATAAAAGCATGGAAAATCTTCCACCAACTCTGAGAGGCAAAGTTGAAGAGTGGATGAAGTGGGATAAGGTGAGTCCATTAAGTTCATTTTAATATCTTGTGCTAGTGATCCTTAAAAATGTTTAAACTATATTTTTTAATTCATGTTACATAATGGAATTGTGTTACTCAAAGAAATTTTTTTAGAAATTTTGCATCAACTTTAAGTTGTTTTTATCATTCTAAAGCACTGCTGTCAGATTCTTTATGTCATCTTCATTTTATACTAAAATTGATTTTCTGTGTTCACAGAACTTTAGGAATTGTGTTCAATAAAATTCCTGCATCAGCTTTGTCTCATCCAGTAAGGTGTGTGTCTATGGGAACTAGCGCTCCCAGGGGGACAATGTGAGGGCCCGAGCTAAAGGTTAGGTAGGCTTTCTTTTTGTTGAAATAACATAGGTTTTTATTTTGTTATGGACCAACTTTTTTTCGGTTCACTGCTGTCCTGTTTTTTCAACACCTACTACTTTCTTCTTCAACTTTGATCTTGTTTCATTAACTTCTTTCTTATCTTCCTGTTTCTATGCCTTTTCTGCGTAGATTCCACGTTTCCTTAACTCCATACTTAATGGTGCCTTCTTTCTTCCTCTCTTTGGATCTCATTTGTTGAGGATAGGGAGGCCTAAACTAACTAATAATCTAATCCAGTAAGGTGTTGATATTTGCATTGATATATTTTGTACAGAAAATATGTCTAGAATGCATAGTTTGCATTCATTTTTTCTATTTCCTCTTCATCTTAATTTGTATTCTAATGAATAGTATGTACCTTTGCTGAAAAAATTACTCTCATGACTGTAAATTTGCAAATGATCTCTATGGTAAAACCTTACTGCTTGAACAGCTGTTAGTGCAGATAGCCATCAGTACCCTTCTACTTGTCAATTATTAGGAATATTAATTTTTGTAATTGATGGCCGACAAATTCATCTATTTCCTTTGTTTATAATTGATCAACAGTATGCATGAGACTAGTTACGGCTTTCTGATGGTAAATGCAGTTCTTTTTTGACAGAATGCCACAACTCGCAAGGAAGTGGAGGAGCTCGTGGAGAGCAAGAAGCATGAGCAGCTGGCCAGCCTGATGCTGAGTCGTGTTGTCTTCGGGACTGCTGGCTTGAGGAGCAGAATGGGGGCCGGCTACTGCCAGCTCAACGATCTTGTCATCATCCAAACGTCCCAGGTCAGAAGTGAACAGTTCTTCACTTCAAGTTGAAGGACTTGTAAGGGTTTCACAGCTACTTTTTAGGAATATAACTAGTGCTACATATCAGGATTTTGAGTTTATGCCATAAGTAAAAGATGTGAATTTTCCAGTGATGTACAGGCATGTGAATAGGATCTTGATCTTTTTTGATAGGCACCCAAGTCAATATGAGTAAACATCTAATCCCCATTGCTGAGCAGGGCTTGGTGAAGTACCTGATGGAGGTGGAGCCAAATGCAGCAGAGCGTGGCATCGTGATTGGTTACGACAGCCGACACAATAGCCACAGGTCTGTGTTGTCCAGTGGTACTGTCAGGGCGTGCTGATAGCATTGTCAAGTGGTGCCGACTGTGTGTTGTCAATTGTTGTCAGATGATGCTGCACATCTGTTGTCAAGGGGTGCTGTCGTGTGTTGTGAGGCAGTGTTGTGTGTTGTCAGGTAGTGAGGTAGTACTGTGTGTTGTCAAGTGCTGTTGTCAGGCAGTGCCGATAGTGCTGTCAAATGGTGCTGATGGTGTTTAGCCTCTATTCTTACTCAGGTGTTGGTGAGTAATTGATGTCTGATGGCATAGGGATAAAATAGCATCCGAAGAGTAGATCTCTCAAATAATTATTATTTAATTGAAATTTCCTAGTTCTTTTTGAACTTTTGCATTTATTCATTTTACATTAAAGAAAGAATTTCCTTGTTGTACTCATCAAATATAGTGATACTTCTGTCTGCTTTATGTTATTGGAATTCTTCCCGGTAGTCGTACTCCGCGAGTTTTGGAAACTAGAAGTATTTACTCAAATATTTAGTTGATGAACTCAGCAAATTTGGGATTCAATTCTTCATATATCTACCAAGCATTTGAGTAAATGCTCCTAGTTTTGCTCTTTAAGCTTGGTGTACTTCTCTTGCTGGTAGCTCATTTGAACTAAACACCTCAGGTTTGCTCGGCTTGCAGCCTCCGCCTTCCTGCTGGGAGGCGTCCGCGTGTACCTGCTGGGGGACATCTGCCCCACGCCCTTTGTGCCCTTCACTGTCAAGGAGCTGAACGCCGCCGCTGGCGTCATGGTCACTGCCTCTCACAACCCAAAGGAGGACAACGGCTACAAAGTGTACTGGACCAACAGCGCTCAGGTCAGCTGCTCTATGGTGCTCTGTTCCAACGGGTGTGTAATATTGGACATTTTCTCTGTTGAGTCATGACCTCATTGTTTTAAGATTGCTTTACTTATTATTTGAGCAAGATTATTTACTATCATCACCATTTTCTTGAGGTGTGTTGTTTTGCTGGGCACCATGATCTGTGTTTCTGGGTAATCTCCGTGTCACAGTACATGAGCGGCTCATCTCGCATGCGTGGACTGAACCCATGTTGTCAAACGATCTTTTGTTTTCCAGATCATCTCCCCGCACGACTCGGGCATCCAGGGCAAGATAGAGGAGCTGCTGGAGCCATGGAGCGGCGTGTGGGACATCGAGGCAGCGGTGCAGCACCCCCGGTTGTCCGACCCCCTGCAGCAGATGGCGCCACTCTACTACTCCAGGCTCGCGGCCACCATGCTCGACACCACCTGCAACGCGGACACGCCTCTCGTGTTCACCGTCACAGCCATGCACGGGGTCGGCCATCGCTACATGAAGGAGGCTTTCAAGGCCTGCGGCTTTAAGGTGCGCCGCGGCTACTGGGGTATTTTCTCCTGAGTGCTTTATGCTTAGCCCGCGTATTGCTGTGTTCTATGTCACTCGTGAGAGGTCTGCTACTGGCGCGCATGGTCTAACATGGTGTGCTGGAAGCTTCCCTCCAAGCCCCTCAATTTTAACCCCTTTTGTTGCCGTGTTCCACACGTCATTGTTGAGAGCTCTGCTGCTACTAGCTTCCAATTTGTCACATATCAGCAGTCTTGAAATGCTGGGATTAATTATTAAATGATGACTCCTTGGATGAGTGACCCCTTATCAAGGAAATTGTTCCAGAATATTTTATTGTTTGTTGGTAATTCTACCAACTTTGTAGTGTTTCAAAACTTGTTGAGCGGGCTTGTGATTCAGATCTGCATGGTGCAAGATGATGCGAGAAGCCCCTGACTCGAGTGATCGGTGAATTTATTCGTTGCATTGCTGTTTTGTTTCAGGGGACTGGACTGCAAATGCTTTTTTTTCTTTTTAGTCAAGCTTTATAAAAATTAAGCATCGTGATGATATGCGAATAAGAAGATTTATGTTATTTGATGATACAAATGCCGTCGGAGGGAGAGATTTGTGGGAACTCGATGATTCTCTTGAAACCCTATTTGAAATTGATAAATTTGATGATGTAATCACTTGTGCTATCATTTCTCCTTGTGTGCTATCATTTCTCCATTGGTCAACAATTTAATGTTTGTTCTAGTTGATGACAGTAAGTTGCTGGCTGAGAACAAAAGACCAGACAGCCTCAGATTGAGCTTATGTTTTTGAGCTCCTACGGGTGTGGACAACCAAAACTTTTTTGATTTTGTCATTCCACTTCTCATCTCACTCTAGGCAACAAGAGAATCTCCTTGCTAGTTTGCTTTTTGGTTCATTTTTGAGGACATGCACGTGTCTGTTTGGGCTATGAATCTAGGATGAAACCTGAACTTTTACTGCAGCACTGGATCATGAGTCCGTGACTGGTGAGCTTCACTGGCCAGGCTAGCGTCATGAGAGGCTGCGTGGACTGCAGCTCGTAACCCTGCGGCCAGTCGCATGTGCAGCAGATATTACCCGCACTATTGCTAGTATTATACGTCATTCACTACTCCGACTTTTTGCAATCTAGTTTCACTGGGAAAACTTGATAGTTGATGGAATTATTTCAAGCTTGAATGGTGATTTTGTTTAGCAATTTTGATTCATTACAATAGAATAATTGCATTGAAGGGCAACATTCCTTCAAGTTTTGCATCAAAAATGATTTCAAAGAGATTCTGAGGGAAATTCAGAGATAAATTAAATAACAGAAAATTTTGCAGTATAATACAGACCTACAAATTTCTTGCGTGTTGCTTATCTTGCCTTGCGTGAATGTGTGGGTCATCTCCTTTGGTTTTTTGTAGTTTTTTTATTATGGCAGCATTGAGAGTGTATTAGATGCAACTCTACCTAAGGCTATTCCAGCACGCCAAACCTGCCGAGAAATCAACAAATGCTCAAGGCTACTTCAAGCTTTTCTTTACTGGGAATTGAGTAGATTTTAACGGAGGCCCGATGACTGTGCAGGAATTCGTGCCTGTAGTGGAGCAGATGGAGCCCGACCCCGAATTCCCGACGGTGCGCTTCCCGAACCCCGAGGAAGGCAAGAGCGCCCTCGACCTCTCCTTCCGCACCGCTGACGGCGCCAACTCCTCCGTCATCCTCGCCAATGACCCTGATGCTGACAGGCTCGCCCTTGCTGTCAAACTCGACGGGTCAGATTTGCCTTATTCTACTGTTATTTTTGTCATTACTGCCTCTATTAGGGATATCTTTGTTGTGGCTAGGGTGGCTTCGAATGTAAAGTAACCTACTATTATTGTTAGTATTGAAATTAAAATTTAAGGGATTTCTCGCTGTGTCTGAGACTCCGAAGATACCACAGCACGACTGGGAGGATAGATCAATGGTGGCCAACCTGCGGCGCATTGAACGGTTAATAGTGGCGCATTGCCTTTGTGCTGCAGGAGATAATTAATGTTTTTGAATTCTGTAGGTAGGTATTTGGTGTACTCTCGTGATTTTGTGTAAATTGGCGCATCTGATGTTACATTATAGGGCAAGTGGCGCATGGAATGCTAAAGGTTGTCCACCTCTGGGATAGATTGACTACGTAGTTAAGGAATAGAAGGAAATAGAGGGAGGGGTTAAGCGCCCTGAGAACATATAGGGCTTGATGAGTGAGACTTTTCGCGTAGCGTCAGATGGGGATTTATTTATATTTTTCACTTCATTTTGAAATCCTATTTCCGCTCCATCGTGTGTGTTTTGCTTAACAATGCTTATACGTTCAGTTTTTACATTCTTATGGTCAGTAATGCTGCCTTCTTTCTCCTCATAAAACCAAATGCTTGCAGTCAATTGCATATTTCTATGATGCAAGAATTCCAAACACTCTCCCGTTTATTGACTCCAATATTATTATCATGGTTTGATTTAAAGAATTTCTAAGGTAAAGTTTAATTTAAATTTAGTCAATTTAAATTTAGTTTATAAAATTTAATTAAAGTTTAATTTAAATTGAGGTAAAGTTTTTTTATCTCTCACCGTCAGGTTGTTCGTGGGTAGCGATCGTTTATAGCTGAATACGCGACCATATCTTTGGTCTTGATTGTTCTTGTTGCATCCCTCACGGTGCCGCTCGGCTGCCAATGTTCCACTTGCGCTGCATAGCCGTGCACTATGTCATGAAAGTAAAATGCATTTCCAAGGTAGTTTTGTTTTAACTGCTAATTTGAGTCTGTTCAAATAACTGTGCGCTGACTAGTTATCAAAAGTGGGATAAGCTTGCTGCGGGACATTTGGTGAGAATAGTCCTATGTTGTTGAAGCGCCTTGTGCCACTTCTCCTCCTCGTCTTATGCCGACCTGAGCTGAGAGTTAGGTGGGACTTCCTTTTGTTGAAATGATATGTTTTTTGTTTTGTTAAGGACCATCTTTTTTAGGTTCACTGCTGTTCTCTTTTTCAGTACCTCTGACTTTCTTCTTCAACTTTTATCTTGTTTCATAACCTTCCTCCTTGACTTACTGTTTCTTTCCCTTAACTCCATACTAAATGGTGCCTTCATCCTTCCTCTCTTTGAACATCTTTGTAGTGCTGAGGGAGGCTAAAACTAATGTATGATCTAAAATTAAATCCGCATTGATGCGTCTGATCCTTGAAATGAAGAGCAAGGCGAAAATCGCTGTGCGTATGGTCATGCGTACAGCGATTTTCTCCTTGACTTTTCATTTCAATTTATAATCAATGAATGAATCTTTTATGCTGGCACCTGGAGCTCATTTGTGAGCTTATGTGGAGCCGTAACTCGTGGTGGGGCGTGCAGGGGCTGGAAGGTGTTCACGGGCAACGAGGAGGGCGCGCTGCTGGGGTGGTGGGCGTGGCAGCGACACTCCATCCGCAGCCCGCACGTGCCGGCCCAGGACGTCTACATGGTCGCCTCCACCGTCTCCTCCAAGATACTCAAGGCTATTGCCAACAAGGAAGGCTTCCACTTCGAGGTGGGTCGGTGATGGTATCTTTACTATCTGCTTCGTTGTCTCATGTTTGGTATTATTGGGGAAATTTCTTCCGGGCTGAAATTGTGGTCACTTTTTAGGGTAAGAATCGTTACCTCTTCTGGCTTCCGCTTTGAGGTGGGTCAGTGATGGGTGATATTTATTATCTATTTCGTGGTGACCTTTGAATTTTTAGGCAAAATTTATTCTGGAGTGTAAGTTGTGGTCACTTTTTTAGGGGAAGAATCGTTATCTCTTCAATTTCATGCTCTGACTTTTGTGAAAAAATCTTCTAGTGTGTAAGTTGTAGTCCCTTTTTTTAGGAAGAGAAGTTCGAAATCGACCTAATTTTTTGCTGGGAGGGAAGAGTCACTAGTAGTGATCTGTGCGTTGTTTAAGAGAGGCACAGATAGCTAGTTTTATTTTCCATCAAATTCTCCGAGTTGTTGCCCAGAAATTTGAGCATTGCAAAAACGATTTTGACTCGTCAGTTATGAACTGAATTACTGCCTGACGCTGCCACGATGCTGCTTGTGTCTTACAAAAGCACTCATGGAGGTATGAGAGCCATCAAATTAGTGATTATAAAATCCTTCAGCTATGTTCCTTGCTGTAATTTACTGGATTTTATTCTTCAGAGTCAAAATTCAAGTCTACAATTTGTTTTTCTTAACGTACTGAATTTTTCTTGAAGATGAATTCACTGTGGTATGCTTAGTGCTTGTTCTTCGTAATTCACGACATGGTTTATAATTGTGCGTTGATGCGTGTACAGGAAACGCTGACGGGCTTCAAGTGGATGTGCAACAAAACGTGTGAGCTGCTGGACGCTGGCAAGACTGTGCTCTTCGCCTTTGAGGAGGCCATTGGCTTCATGAACGGTGTCGAGGTTTGTTTTGTTTGTCTGGTGCCGGAGTGTACAATAGGGAAATGTGGTAGTTGTGCTGGCAATTACCTGGGTGAGAGTGTGTGGAGGCCGCGATGTCCTTGCTAAGCTGTGTGTGCGTGTTGATGCTGTTGCACAGAGTTGAGGTGCCACGCCGAAAGTTCTTCTGATGAGGCAAGCAAAGGTCTGAATTATGTGCGGGTCAGTGGGCTCTCTCATGCAAGCGGCGGAAGTCATACAATTTGGCAGAGCAGAATGAATTCCTCAGGGCTGCAGTTAAAATTTGCTCGTTTCTGAACGCTTTGAACTTAGTGCGTGCGTTTATGTGAGCGAAACGAGCATCTTTTGGCACAGAGTGCACGCAGTGAATGCTTGACACGGGCGCGTTTGTGAGCAGGTGCTGGACAAGGACGGCGTGTCTGCGGGGGTGTACATGGCCGAGCTCGCCGCCTACCTCCACACCAAGGGCCTCACCCTGCACCAGCAACTCAACAGCATCTACGAAACGTCAGTCTTGCCGAAATTTTTTTTCGAAATCGTAGCGAGACTCGTTGGTTTCTCGAGAACTTGTCTAGTTCCTCTCATTACTAAGGAAGAAGCATTAGAAATTTACTTTACTTGTCTAGTTCTTCTCATTACTAAGGAAGAAGCATTAGAAATTTACTTCACTTGTCTAGTTCTTCTCATTACTAAGGAAGAAGCATTAGAAATTTACTTCACTTGTCTAGTTCCTCTCATTACTAAGGAAGAAGCATTAGAAATTTTCTTCACTTGTCTAGTTATTCTCAACTCTATGGAAGCATTGTTAGAAATTTCCCATACTTTTACTAGAGCTGTTTGTTACATTCATGCTTCTGTATGATTGAAAACCATTCATGATTCATAACCTGGACATGAGCGACTTTTGAAAGCATTTTGGTGTAAAGCTTTCTCAGTATTGGCGAGGGCTCCTTCCTTGTGCCTGTGACGTTGGAGCAAACAACGCGTGTTGTGTCGCTGTTGCAGAGCGCTGCGCCAATTGTTCTTCTTCTCGTGTTGCATTTGAGGGCCTATGTCTTCGATGATTGACCACCTTTACAATCTTTTATTTCATTTTTCATCAACCTTTGTGGTGCATATTGGAGCGAACTTATACCTGTACAATATGAAAATTAGGATTTTCCAATGCTCTCCGTCGCATGTTTTGCTCAGAAGCATCAACCGCGAAATTTTGTAGTGGAAGATCATTTATTGTTGTCTATGGTAACGGTAGTGTAGTAATATTGTTTACTATCTATCCGTGGCGGAAGATTGATTTTTTGACCGGATTGTAGAAAAAACATCACTTCTTATTTCCTAATGGTAGGTGACGCTTATTTTTGTCGTCATGTGTCTTGTAGCAAAACATCAATTTTTGTATTGTCTGGAGCAAAATTTGTTGCAGAACATAAATTTTTGGATTGTATTGTAGCAAGATTTGTAGCAAAACATCAATTTTCTTGTCTGATCTGTGTGGTGATGTGGCCTGTGAGCAGGTACGGCTACCACGCTTGCCGCAACTCCTACTACATCTGCAAAGATGCCGAGAAAATCAAGGCCATCTTCGAGAGAATGAGGAACTTCTCTGGACCTAAAAGCGTAAGGCAGCCATTCTCAACCTGTCCACCACCACTGACCCCCTCGGCTTTGTGTATTGCTCCATCTACCCCCTACTCCCGTACACAACACACACAAACTTTCTTTGCATTCTTTCTCTCATTTACAAAATTAAACTGAATTAAATTTTGTTTTAAATTATCAGTTACTTGAATTATTTACCCCCGACTTTATAATTTTTAACCCCCTAGGGGTAAATTTACCCCCTAGGGGTAAATTTACCCCTGATTGAGAACCTCTGGCGTAAGGGGGCTTGCCGTCTTTTGTGTGGCTTGTACTGATTTTGTCTGACTTTATCTTGGTTGTTTGGGATCCTTTGCTGGGTGTAAATTTCTGGTGCGCTTGTGTAATTAGCAGAAAAATTGAGTGCAATTCCTTTATGGCCTCGAAACTGCTGTGGCGCGTGCCTACTCTAGACTAAACGCTCATGTGCGCATCAAATGCAATCAAAAAATGTGAGCAAAAGTGAACTGAAACACAGCAACCTGACACGATGGTCATTGTTGCAGTGTAAGAACTCTTGATTGGAATCAACATCAACAGACTTCATGATCACTCGCTGAATTAAACGTTATCATAATAAATCACTTAATTTTGTTGTCCCTGTTGTATTTTTTGTAACAACTACACGTGACGTGGCACTGGAGGCCTGAAGCTTGACAGGCTATTCCATATTTCAAGGCTTAAATGGCGTCCCTGCTCTGGGAGCTCTTATGTTGCATCACGTTGGGTGCAACAGCCGGCTTTTATGGTGGCGAGGACTGAAATCGTTTTTTGGCATCTTTCCAACTGTACAAAAGTGAACTTATTTTGTGCAACACTACCAAATTGCGCTCTGATTTCGTCTGAGTATCAAAAACGGCGGGAAAACCCAAAAATAATAATAATGAACTTATTTTGCTGTTTGGTTGTTCCTGCATTTCATTTTGGTGCTTGATGGTGCCCTTGCAGTTCGCGCACTACTATTCTCTCAATGTCTTTTCTTGCGTTACTTTGTCTTTTTTTGCATTACTTCGTGCACAAGTTTAGATTAAAGTTGTTTACTGACAGTATGGTGAAAAGAATGTCACTAATGAAAATTATTCTGTATTCAAATGGGACCTAGATGAAGGTTTCGATCCTTAAAGATTACAGGATAGTGAGTTATAGAACTTGATAGAACTCTGTTTTTTCAAGCAAAATAAAGTTTATGAAGTCATGTTCCTCTTATAAGGCTGAGTTAGTGAAGCCGCATCTCTTCAAACCGGCTTCAATTGCCTAATTATTTTTTCTTGATGGCAAGAAAGCCTTCAAAGTGTTGTTTTTAACAGAGTTAGTGGACGAATATCGCATTGAAGGTTGAGTCATAAATTTTGTGCGAGATTGACCTCCCAATTAACTAGCATTGATTTTTGTGCGATTTAGCCCCAGATTAAATGAACGTTCATTGTGTTGGGATGATCACTGGATTTATTAATCATGTACGTGTCGCCCAGTGCCCGGAGACAGTGTGCGGAGAGTAGTTAACTATCATGTAATGTCGCCCAGTACCCTGAGACAGTGTGCGGAGGGGAGTTCCGAGTGAGCGGAGTGCGGGACCTGACCACAGGCTACGACTCCACCCAGCCGGACGGACGCCCTCTGCTGCCATCCAGCGCGTCGTCCCAGATGATCACCTTCAGCTTCACCAACGGCTGTGTGGTCACCCTCCGCACCAGCGGCACCGAGCCCAAGATCAAGTATTACTCCGAAATTTGTGCCACTCCTGAGCAGAGGTGCGTGTGTGTGCTGCCACTCGTGTTGTGTTCTGTACATGGCAATTGTGTTCGATGAACGTTCATGTTTTTACGTCTCTGCTTATCTACATGATATAAATTCTTTGTGATGCTCTGTATTGTTGAAAAAATTTAATACTCAAGGATTGATTAAATTTAACCCATGTCTGCACGCACAGATTTACCATCAGCATTTCATTCTTGTCAGCAATAATTTGCTTCAATGCATGACGATGACGAAATTATCTCGTCTCGAATCAAGACAATTGCTTATGGTTTCAAAAATTATCGTGTTTTTGTTTAATTTAGTAGAAATGTACCTTGCGTAGGGAAAACATTGAGCGAGGCCATGAAACTCGGCACTCGGAAGCACTTGGAAGATCATTTTTGAGGTTCATTTTGTGGGACCTACACGACTTGGCTTCTGTTTAACGCCATCTTGGTTTGAATTGAGGTTTTATTTTTGCATTACCTGTAGCAACCATTCTGCAACTAAACACAACCGTAATCAAAATATTTCATAAAGTTTGAAAATCTTGTGAGTAAAGCTGCAGCTAGCCATTGTGAGTAATTTCATTGCCAACATTCACTAGTAACATTATTGCCAACATTCATTAGCAACACTTAATTCCTACACGTATACACGCTTGAAAGTGCCCCTGACAGACCACCCTGCCCCCCCCAGGGACTGGACAGCTCTGGAGCAGGAGTTGGAGCGGCTGGTGTCCGCGCTGGTGGAGGAGCTGCTCCAGCCGCAGCTCAATGCCCTCACGCCCAAAGCTGACTGAATCTTCACCTCGCTCGGTGATACTCCTGGCTCTTCCTGTAGCTCTGCCTTCTACACCCACACCATGTCAAACGAGGTTCTACACACACGTCAAAATTACAGCTTCTCGTTGCCAACTGAAATTGCGGCTTTGTGAATGCTCCTAACTCTTATTGGAGCTCAGCGTTCTACACACACGATGTCAAAATTACAGCGCCTCATCGCAAACTAAAATCACGGTTTTGTGATCTTGAAGTGAAATATTAATGTTAGTCTTGCTTGGAAATTAATTGCGTAGGTATAGTCGTCAATTCAGGCTAGGTAGCGTGCACGGGCTCCTGTCATCAACTGTTGCATAGAGCATCAATCTGAAATTTCCGTAATTCATAAATTATGCGCTGAAAGCTCATTGTAAATAATTGAGCACTTGAAACACAATTTTGAACACCGAAACACTATTGGTTGAACACCCGACAGTCTCCATTGATAGCTTGATGTTCGACCAGCCACCTTAGACATCAACAACAGTATCAAGCTACGCGCGTTTTGAGCGCTGCATTTAATATGAACCCGATTATTTTCATTGAAACTTTGCTGAGTATTTTGATGTAACCGTCGCTCACGCCTCTGTTACTTGCCTGTGGTAACTTAGTGTAGCGGGCTCTCGAAGTTATTTGGCTTCTGAAGAAACCTGGTGGAAAATCTTCCATAAAATTCTTCTTCTTCTTCTGAAGCAACTTTACCTTACTGTGTGCGAGTGCTTTTCCAGGTATTCTGAATACTTGACTTCCTTGAAATCATGTGAAGGTTTCAACTTATGCTCTTCAGATAACATGTATATTTTGTCGTGATCAAGAGTATTTTTCGAAAATGCATGAAACAAAGATATAATTATTGAAGTATAGTGGTAGTGAAGCAGCATTGTTTTTTATTGTATGTATTAGAGTTAATTAAAAAGAAAGTGTAGACGGTGAATTACGCAAAACGTGGAAACAAGCAGAGTCTTTGGAAGGCTCATGAACATACGGGGTGAGTTCACGGTGGGTGGGCGAAGTGGATAGGGCACCAAGTTCAGCGAGTGACGCTCGACCCTGAGATTTAATTTCTAAGAATAGAATGTCTGAGGCTTTGCGTATTATTTTTCTTCGTGCATGATAAAATGGAGCTCAGCTGCGAACTGCGAGCATCCTGGTGACTGAGTCAAAGCTCACTACTCGCACATAAGGGCTTCTAAATTGTGACCGTTGAAAAGACGGTCGCTGCCACTACATAGATGGTGGGCATCCGCGTCTGATATCTGTTCCATCGAGCCAATAGGCTTTGTGTGGAAATACCCGCTTAATGTTGGCTTGCATTCAATATTGTTACGTGAACGGTATTTATGAAGTTGAAATTCTATGTTTATGAAATAAAATATATGAACGCGTAAGTCACCAATTGTACTTGCTCTCATGCTGAAGCATTTTTCTATGTGAGGTAATAAGTATTCTTCTATAGCTTCACGGTCAAAGTGTCTTCATCAAAACGGTCGAGTGGGAAAATTTCCAAAGTTTTGGCAGCGTCTAATATTATTTCCAGAAAACCAACGCCATCTCACACCGTAACGTCACTCCACACCGGTCCCCCTACATTTGCTTCGAAATAGCTCCGTGAATACGGGGCTTTTTGAGGGAAATTCATTCCTGCGGTTGATCTGCTATTCTAAATTATAGCTGAACGTCAGTTATCAATTATCAAGTAAGAACATTACGTCAGTGTTTGAAACGAGTGACTAAGTGTTTAATGCAACGTCTAATTATGGTGCCTCATCTGATGCTCTTAGCTTATTTGTATTGTAGCACTTTATGGGACATCACGTGTTTATTCGACATTAGGCGTTGTTGGGCACTTCTCTAATTTCTTGGGCGTTATTGGGCGCTTCTCTAATTTCTTGGGCGTTATTGGGCACTTCTCTAATTTCTTGGGCGTTATTGGGCGCTTCTCTAATTTCTTGGGCGTTATTGGGCACTTCTCTAATTTCTTGGGCGTTATTGGGCACTTCTCTAATTTCTTGGGCGTTATTGGGCACTTCTCTAATTTCTTGGGCGTTATTGGGCACTTCTCTAATTTCTCCCAAGTGTAGCTCCAAATGCCATCTCAGCTAGAACTGCCATAGAACGGGTCTCGACGTGTTAGTCACTCACTGTGCATAGTTAAGTGTATGTAGTAGCGCATTATTAGTGTAAGGTAATGGTAGAATGTAGTAGTGCTTTGTTCATATCAACGACACCGCTGTTGGTGTTCACGTCAGTCCCATCCACCCGTTACTTGCTATGGAGGCTGTTCGTGAGTGCAATATTCTGGTAACTGTGAATAGTTTTGCGGACGTCATTTAGGCCTAACGAAGACCTGTTACTCTTTTTATTTTGTGTGTGTTACGTTGATTATGGGCCAGAGGTGCCTCATCGGCCATCTTTTCTGACAACAAGTTCCAAAGTGTTTGGTTTCACAAGACTGAGGATGGACAAGGGTTGCCTCATCGAGCTTTTCTGGCAACATTTTCAAATTTGTCCATTCTTTTAAAGAAAGTTTTCTCGAATTCATTTTTAATAGGAAAAATCAATCTCTTAACTTTGTGTGGACAAGAGTTCGAATTTTTGTGAGTATCCTCTTTTTGCTCGTGTCGTGGAAACATTTTAATGTTTTGTTCCCGACTTCGGCCAGTATCGGTGATTTTTTTCATTCATTTGGCTTACATTAATATATATATATATATATATATTGATATTCTAGATATGTGAGATGCGGTTCTTTACCTGCTACATGATAGAAGTTTCATCGCCGCTTTCACCCAACACTCGTAAAGTTGTATTCTCATTTTACTCAACATATTTCTCCATTTACTTCAACTATTGATTTAAGATGTGGAAAACCATTGCTACAGTCTGACCTCAGCACTCATTCCCCCACCCAATTCGCTGCTTTGTGCCTTAAAAAAGTAATTTCTCTTTACTGATACTTCATTACCATCACCTGATCCATTAACTATGATGCACAACCCGGACCACCGTGCAGACGGGCTGCTCTTCCTTGTATAATTACCACAACGTTTTGGGAGCCATCGTGACGCTGTAGTGTTCTTCGTTGGGTGGAAATGACGTCTTCGTTGGCTTCTGGGAGTCGACGCTTGTTGAGTGTTGAGGAAATACTGGAAACTTTTGGAGCTAACCTGGTACCTTGAGCGTAATGCCCTAAATTGAAGCTAGTGTTAGCAGTTCCCCACTGATGATGTGGTCGTGTAGAGGCGGTAGCGCGTGTTGTGAGGCGCTGTGGAAGTGCTCCCAGTGCATGAGTTGAGGAGCAAGTGCTTGGTTAGCTTAGGTAGGTACACGAGACACACACAGAGTACAATAATTGCACCCAGGGAGGAGGGGACCTGAGCTGTGCTCTGGTGTGTCAATGGAGCAGCTGCGTTACTCTGAGCTCTCATCCTGTGCATTTTGCCTTCGAATTTCATATGTTTGCTGTGCTTTTATCCATTGCTTTAAAGCCGAGTTTCTTGTTTGATTTCGTTGATTTTAACAAACTGGTGGCGCTTGCTTAATTTGTCATCAGTTTGTTTCAGGTTGAAATTGATAACTATTACTTATCTCGAGTGTGTTTCATTTGTTGTGTGAATTAATTTCCGGTTTTCACGTTGGGCGAACATTTAGCATCATGTTGGATAGTGTGATGTCTCGGTTACTGGGTTAACTTTTCATTGAAATTTAGGGTATTTTGTTAAAGTTTTATCGCCTCGTATTGAGTTCTTGTATTTTTTAGAGTTTCCAATGAGCATTACGATGTATGTGTATATTATATAATGCTTATTACTTATTAATGACAGTAAACTGGTCACACGAACTGCATTCCAATGTAAGGACACATTCTAGTCAAAATTGATCAAGAAATGCATTCTCATATTTTTTAGCCGACTGTAAGGTTTCCATTATTCTCCTGTGAACATGTCTGAGGTTTCCAGACTTATTTAATTGTGTTAGACCTAAACAGCACAAAAGACACTTCACTCTAAGGCTTGTTGAAGGATAACGACCGTACCCGGCGGTCCTGCTTCAAGACGGGCTTAAACATCATCGTTGCAACTCTTTTCAACGCTCATCCAAGTTGAACTTAACGTGATTCTCTTCCGTATTATTTGGCAATTGGCATGAACCCATGCGCAGCTCATTCCGCTCATTTGTAGTCCTTGTTTGTGCTACTAGATCTTCTGTTAGTACGCGTCTGAGCTCATTGGTGACCTCATGAAGCATCCTATTGGGGGGGTGGTGAGAATTTTGGATTCTTCAGCTTTTCTTTTCCTTGGCTGCTTGCGGGCAGCGAATAGGGTTGCCATCTTGGCCTTCCTCTGCCTATGATTTTAAAGTTTGGCCTCAAAAAGGCTTGTTTAGTGACGCTTGGAGCTAATACAGAGGCATGAATTCGCCGCTCTATCTCTTTGTGATGGGTTGGTGAATTCGCGGAGTTATTAATTTAAATGGAGCTGTGAGGAGATACTTCCTTCTTACGGTCCTAATCTATAGCCTTAGCACTTCCAAGTCTGTTGGCAGTTAGGTTGTACTTTAAAAGTAATGTGTGTCCGGTACGACGTGTCAGAATGCGAGAGCCTCTTGTAACTCGGTGAACTCTGCCTTAGTCATAATCTTCGAGATTTTCCCGGCCAGCGCTGGGAAGGGGGTCCATATTGGCGTTACGCTTGTGACCCCGGTAGAAACGTTTCCGTAAAATTACTATTAAAAGTAATTAACTAGTGCGTCTCATTGTGTGGGTCGCTTGGTAGTGGTAACGCTAGTTGAGCGCTTACACCAATAATGTAAATGGCAGTTAGGTTAATTTAGAAGCATGGCTTCTTCTTTTGCTTCCTCGTCCACTGCTTGACGAGAGTCCTCCTTGCTACTCTTGATTTTGCTGCCAAATCTCATTGTATTCAATCCCCTCGGGGGGATACAACTGTTGTATCTATGGGAATTAGCGCTCCCAGGGGAACTATGCGAGGGCCCGAGCTAAGGGTTAGGTAGGCTTCCTTTTTGTTGAAATAAAATAGGTTTTTGTTCTGTTACGGACCATCTTTTTTCGGTTCACTGCTGTCCTGTTTTTTCAACACCTACTACTTTCTTCTTCAACTTTGATCTTGTTTCATGAACTTCTTTCTCATCTTACTGTTTCTATGCCCTTTCTGCATAGATTCCACGTTCCCTAAACTCCATACTAAATGGTGCCTTCCTCCTTCCTCTCTTTGGATCGCCTTTGTAGCGGATAGGGAGGCTGAAACTAACTAATAATCTAATCTAATCATTGTTCTCAATGTAGTAAAGTTCTCACGATGCCAGTCTAGTGTAAGTGTTTACATCTCGTGGTAGGAGCACATCCACCAGGACGACTCAAGCTAATGTCGCGTTATCTCTCGTTTATGATTCTTCTCCTGATAATTTTTGAATATGTTTTTAGGTTCACTGCGAAGACTCGGTCAGTAATGCAATAGAATTTAGAGTGTGTAAGTTAGCAAGCTCTTGGCGTTCCATGTAAAGTAACGATGTAATAGAGCACTGCGTGTTGTATCCTCAATTCCGAATGCTACAGCGTTGCAGATATGAGTGTGTTATTTTCCATTCGCCTTATCAGCGGGATTCTTACCCACCTTTTTGTCAGAAATGTGGAGGTGACTCTGCACACTCGCATCAGTCTCTACACATCCTAGGACTTCCAGCTCTGTTGCAGTTTATAAATTCTACTGTGCTGCCTTTGCGTCAGAACTTTTTATAAAAGCCGTAATTCTATTTTGAAATAATGTACATTTGTACGCGTTGCTCGAGTTATATACTAACTTGACTCTGAATTTCTAATGAAAAATTCGATCTTAAGTAATATTCATCGCCCGTAGAGTCGTGGGGCTTGTGTGTAACCACTTTTTATCTGATTTAACTCATTTACTTTTATATTGTGTTTCTTACGAGACAAATGTTTCAAGAATTTCGTGTGTACGTTCGGCCTGTAGAGTGTAGGTTTATCGTTGTAGTGTTTTGTTTGTTCTGAATTTAGGTTTGATTTCCTTAGTTCCTGATATAGCTCGATGTTATCTCGCGAGATATCATATTCTTCGTAGTTTTCTTTTTATCTGATTAAGAGTGTCAGAAATGAGACAACGGAGGAAGCTAAAATGATTACAAACAAGACACCGAAATCGCTCCGCAAGGTATTGAACAACTCAAAAAACTTACTGAACAAACCGACTACAGCTACGCGTCACTGCAGCGATAACCGCTGATGTTACCAAACTAAGAATGTTGCTTTAATGATTACGAATACAGTGTTGGGAATGCATGAAATTCGGTCACGAATTGTGGGCTTCGGTCCATGAAACAATCGGGGAGTATGGCAGTGTTTATCTCGAGTCACAAATTTTCTCACAAAACGTGCTGGAGGCCACACCTGCCTGGTGTGCGGTATCCCAGATACGGACGTACTTGGTCCTACTCTTCAGTGGATCCCTATTTTGTTTGGATGCTGGGACGTTCTATTGATTTTCCCATGCAGTTTTGGTTACCCTTTCTATTTTTTACAGATATTAGGATGATGAATGTACAACCCTTAACTAAAAATGTACTTTTTATTTCATGTGATGGAACATTTGATTAAGTCTTATGATTTTATAGCCCCGATTTAACACGTTGTGGAGTTCTCTTAGTGTCTTTTCATTGCGCTCGTTGTTTGAGTGATGATACTTTAACAGAACTTTACTGTATTACTGTTTTCCAAAGGCCCATGCTGATACAGAGGATAAGTTTAGGTTGCGTTTGGTCCTTGTTTTAATGAAACGCGGCATAATATTTCATGTGTTCAACGTTCGAGTAAGACGCTTTACCAAAGTGAAATGTATTTGAATTGCTTCCTTTCCGTCATGCGTATTGAATTCTTTACTGTACATCGGATTCCATAAACCTACTAAGTATTAATGGGATATTAATATTAATTGTTATGCTTCAAACTTGCCTGCGCAGAGGAACAACAGCTACAGAACCAACTCGTCCCTATGCTGAAGTGACAGCCTAAAACCTAACGCAATAAACCTATCTATTGAGAATCACTGCTGAAATCACTGCTTGTGTGACTGCGGTGGTAAAACCAGAAATATAATAATAATAATAATAATAATAATAATACATAACAATATAAATTAATATTAATAGCCTGTTAAATGAACACAGTTAAGCACAACGGTACACCTTAAAGTAGCGTTGATGATAAGATGCCCCAGAAGTCGCTGAACTTATTCGGGCCCACAAGTAGCAGTACTCAAATAGGTGCGTCTGAGGCTTGCTTAGCAATTTACCACATCGACAAAGTATGATGCCTTCCTTCTGTGTCTTGAGTAGCAACACTCTGATGCAGTCGCTCTCTTTGTGCAAGTACGAAAATATGTGGAAATAAGCAAATTTACACAAACTACATTTGCTGTACCTAGTGACGCAATATCGCATCACAGTTGACCCAGCTAGCGGTAGTATCTAAAAAAGCTGAGCAAATTTTTAATTGGCGAAATTTCATTTTGGAAAAAATTATAAACAAATGAAAAACGCAATTGTTGCACTAGGAGATAACACTTTAGAAAAACAAAGCTTGCCAAACTAAACAAATAGAATTTATTAAAGTATCTAAAACCAGGGCAGCTGAGGGCAGCCTACAACAATTTCTCATCGCCAATTCCTCAGGGAAGAGCTGAGATTCCGAGTTGGAGGTTTAGAACTCCTTCCTTCTGTTGAAATACACTAAATTTTTGTTTTGTTCTGTACCACTTTTTTAGTTCACAGCTGCCTTGTTTTCAAACACCTACTACGTTCATCATCAACTTTTACGTTGTTTCAGAAACTTTCAAACTTGCTTTTGAGGGATCTTGTGTGAGAACGCATCTTGTGCACAAATTCCCTGTTTCCTCAACTCTATGCTAAATGATGCTTCCTTCGTACTTTTTTCAGTACACCACTGGGATCGAGAAGGTTCTAATTACCTTATCTACTGTCACACGCAGTTTAGTTTGTAAGACCTGGTGAGGCTATCTGCGTCGTTTTGGTATATTATAGCAGGTGCGGAAGCCGTCTTACATTAACTTCTTCTTAAGTGTCTAAGGATCATACACCAAGTACAGGACGAACACTGAAAAACATCAATTAAATTGGTATATCTTACATTTACTGAACACTTGAATGACTAGAGTCAAGAGTTGAGGGGTAACTAAGGCAAGACACTACAAGTACCCTTCCCCTATACTAGAGAGAAGATAGTTCAAACGATACTTTCTTGCGTAAGTTCAGATGGAGAGAGGGAGTCACGACACGTTGGTGCCGGGCGTCGCTGCAGGGAGTTTGTGCCGAGTGTTGATGCCGTGCGTTTTCGCGTTTGGTTAAACGTTCTTGCGATGATAGAAGCACCTAGTGGAAATTGCGACAAAGTTTGGTTGGAACTGCGTTGGTTCAGCTGGGAAGCAGCTGCAGATGCTGCTAGGGTCACCAGATGCAAAGGTCTAGCAATGTGGAAGCCTCGGCCCGTTGGTGAACCAGCTGGAGAGTTGCTAGGGTCATCAGATGTAAGACTTGGGGATGGATCTTACGTCGTTTGGTTCCAGTAGGGCAAGTGCGGTAGCGGTCTAACATTATCTTCTGTTTAAGTGTCTAAGAGTGAAACTCCTAATAGAAGACGAAATCTTTACGAACGATGCTTATAAATTCCTTCACAGTCAGAAATTAATTTGATGCATTTTACATTTACTGAACACTTGAATGAATAAGTCAAGAGTTGAGGAGTAACAAAGGCAAGGCACTACAAGTTCATTCTCCTTAGCTTGCACTGGATACACATTTCTGACATACGAACCTTGTCTGCCAGTGACAGCGTAGTTAAGGGAAACATTGCTGGGAGCGTTGTGTGTGTGTGCAAAACCTTCACGGCACTAAGCGTAGTTATCAATCATAGATAGAAGCAAGGGCACAAGTTGGTGCATCACGGCATGCATTTCTTCGTGTCCTGGAAGCTGATGAGGGCGAGGGTGATGATGGTGCTCAGAAGCTGTGGGCAGAAATGCATGAATGTCATCAAAGCTCGCATAGATAGCCCTTTACGCCCTGAATTCTCTGCACAATCAGTAGGGTGCTGCGAACTTTACGTCGCACACACACGAAGTTAGTTTTATAACTCAAGGATCGCACGCAGAACTGACGCAACAATGAACTCTGGTTGAAGATAACATATACCTAAGTCGTCATATTCATTTGTGAGAAGCTCTGAAGGTAATTTAGTACATTAAAAGCTTCTATTTTTTTGTGTGACGAATTCGTCTCACTCGGCGTAAAGGGATAATTATGCTTTAGTTGGACCACAGCAGCGATACGCACTAACTTACTCTGGAAATAAACTACGTCCTGAAACTTTGGAAATTCGTTTACATGGAAACGCACTCTTATCATAGATATAAGTATTCATGTATGACAGGGAGAATTCTCAATCTATCAGTAATTTATATGGGGGAAATTCTGTGATTAAGAAGTAAAGTTTGTAAAAAAAACTTTAAAAGCATGCGGAATAGACTTGAGGTGGACGAATGTGTGGGTGCTCGATTAAGGAAGCTTTGTTTGTTACTTTCATTGTTTGTGTGGGGACTAGAGAGGTAAGCTTACTATGTATCTATACGATCAGTAGACCTCATTAACTAAAGTTGTCTTTCTTTACTTTGAAGATCTCTGATAATTTAAACGATTTCCAACGCTCAGTTTATTTATTGATTTGAGCTACACCATTTAGTAGAGGCCGTTCTATGCATTGGAGGGTTTAAAATTTGAATAAGAAATAGAAGTCATCGATGTAAAACCTTGAAGATAGGAGTGCGTCACGTGACTAATGATTTACCTCGCGCAATCTACATGAGGATGGGTGGTAATTTTTATTACACCGAGATGTTCTTCATGTTTAGCATATATTTCAGGCAGTCATCGTTGGAAAAAAGTACTGGGTTTAGGTAATAAGCAATAAGTTTCACTTCAAAGACTATTGACATTCCAAATGAATGTCCCTTTGCGACGTATAGGACAAAAAAGGGAAAATTAAGCGAACTTGTGATATTTTTGAAAAACATTTTAATCTGTTATTTGCTAGATTGTTATCTCATTTATTTATTTACCTCCACTGATGGAACATTTCATGCACTCAAGTTTGAGTCCGCCTTGAACTTCATTGTAAGAAAAAAATGTAAGTAAGTATTTTTATGTGTGTTTTCATCCTATGATAGTTTTTTCTTTGGTTACAATGTTTTTAAGATTTTCCCGTGAAGACTACTTAGCTTATTTGTTGTCGCGAACAGCTCCCTTGATTCCCATTCAATTTTTAGCTTATCATGTGAGAATTAATATACTTTTATGACTCTTTTTACCGAAGTTGAAGTTACCTTAATCCATTTTATATTACTACATGATTGCATTCATAAACCTACGTCCAAAACTCAAGTTAGTGTTAGGGACCAAAGCATAACGTAACTTGGCACAACACAAAATGAAACCATTTAAAAAACAAACTTGAAATTGTGATTCGCTCTAATTCCCTGATCTTTTCATCTTGAAATGCTTCAATCACATGGAATGTCGCTCACAAAGTGTAAAAAAACAATAACCACTAACTTCCTGACTTAGACGTCCAATAATTCTTCCACGCTCAAATATGCAGGACTAGTGTCACATCGAACAGAAATAATTTTTGCAACAGTGGTCGGAAAAAATGTCCACTAGTTCACAAAAATATTCGACAATGTGTAAGTAGAACTAGAATATTTGTTCAACATCGATCGTAAAAAACGTCCACTCGCACTCAACAATACCGGACAAGTGAAAAATAGAACGTAAATATTTGTATGACTTTAGTGCTCTACAATGTCGGTGACGTCGAGCACAACTGACCGGTAAGAAGGCGTGAGGTCCCAGCGAGAACACTCCATAGATCGAAAATTTGGGCATCAGCTTGAGTGTCTCCAGGGCGTCTTGGATCTGTTAACAGAGAGGAGCATAAAATTTTGACACTTATTAAATCTTTTACTTGAATTTAGGCCTTGATTAAAACTTTTACTGAATTTCAGACATTTATTAGTTCTTGGACTTAAATTTATGCATTTATTAGATATTTTACTTAAATTTAGACATGTATCAAATCTACATTACAACGAAGTGAAAACTTTCAAATAATGCTGGGGAATTGGCTGAGAGAGCTGAACCATGCATGTATAAATATGACTGGAATGAAGGACTGAACAAGTTATTGTGAATTTTTATTCAGTTCTTGAGTCTTCCAAGCTGCAGGAGGTTAGAGTACATCCTGCAAGTTGTTGAGAGCTAATAAGTAATGCATGAGACTAGTCCTAATGCATGATAGACTCCTACACTCTACAAAATATTATTTGCTTTCGAAACTGTTTAATTCTACCATATTTTTCGGTACTTGTTTAGCTATCTGGCACCACTTGTGTAGAGGAAAAAGTGAAAAATATAATTGTTTTAATGAATATTGAATTGATGTTTTGGACAGTATGAATAGATTTTTCATGTGAGAAGGTATTCTTGTTGATTTATATTACTTTCTAATGCAATTTATCTACTTCTCATGTATATATAATGAGTCTCTGGGACCTTCCTTTTCAGTACCTATTTCAGTACCCATTCAGAAGCCGGTACCCATTTCCGACACCTGGGTTGAGTGGGGTATTGTGCTTGAGCTTTCCCTTATATCCAACGGGGAAAATCGCCGCGCCAGCGCCGGGATACGAACCCTCGACTTCTACATGCAAGGGCGATGCCCTTAACCCCTGTGCCATGGCGAGCAACCTTGAAATTAAAGCCTAATTATTAATTAAAGTAAAGAACCCTGAAATTTTCGCCAAGTAGAAGTGCTTATAAGGAGAAAAAGTTCCTCTTTTAACTCACACAACAACATCAGGCGACGAAATTTTGAAATATGGACTACAAATGCACGAAATGTGTGCAAACGCAAATAATCTATTCTGTGCGTGAGATTTTACTCATGTATTTCACCTGCGATCATGCCAATAACTTGCTTACACAGCGGGGGATGTTAATGATTTGTGTAACAGCAGACATGCAGTTAGAGAAAAAGGCCCTCTACATCATGCAAGACACAGCCGCCGCTCTGCCTCCCGTACCGTATCATCAAGAAAAAGGGGTTTGAGGCCCCTAAGGAAAGTTCTGCTTCTACTTGTGTTATCTTAAAACAAGAAGTGATTTCAGATTCAACCCAAACAGCCGTCAGCATCAAGAAATACATCGAAAGCTCTTTAAAAACTCCGGCTGTTAGATCCGATATCGTTTGCCTCTTGATCTGAAATTTCAGCTTCACATGTCACCAAGAAGCTCCTAGTCACCGGCGAAATGAAGAGAGAGCCTAAATTCTACAGGAAATGTAAGATTCGAACATCAGAGCAGAGGCAGAAAGTGATGTTCAGTGACGAAAGCTTGTACGTTTAGATTGGTGAGGGGTAGCCTCAAAATCCTCGTAATTCGTTGCTTCTGTAAAGCGTGATGTGTGCAGAATAACCTTCGGTGCACAGTAAAAATAGTGAAGCACCGACAAAGTGCCATGGATAGAGGTGCTTTTAGTATAAGAAGGTTAAGGGTGACTGTAATTTGAAATTTATTGCCAGAAATCATTGTTCTAGGAAATTATTGAGGCATCGCATGGTTTTGTAGCTAAAAAACACAACGAAGAGTCCTCACCGTGTTAGTCAGAAGTGCAGGAGAGCTCAAAATGCACATAATTCTACTTGTGCTAACGAAAATGAAAGGCCATGTTCCCCAATGGTTTCTATATCCAACAGCGATGTCCGCCAATGACAGCACGATTTCCATCAAATCGGTCACTAGAATCGTTGAAATGGGAATCCGGACGTTAGATGGAAGATATTTAGTGGTCTTGCGAACGTGTTCCACCGCCAACAAAAATTCGTGCGTATTTTCTGCATTCATTTGCATGTTGTCTAAGTTCCGTATCCGATTTTGCAAACTTTCGAATGACGTCTTTCCAGATCCCTGTTTCCAGGTTTTCATTTTCAGTTTGTTCCTCCTGAGAGACAGTTCTAAATTGTCCCAAACATTTGGCTTCAAAGAATGCGATAGAATCTGAAGAGATGAGACGTAAAGTAGGACGTGAAGGCATAAAACAAATGACCTGTGAATCGAACATGGGAACCTGTACCAGCTGATTAGACCTCGGCGAATGAAAATAGATGGGTAGCAAACGAATGTAATCAAAGACGTTGAGAAAAGGTTCACTATTAATATTACAAAAGATGAAGTCGTGCATTTCTGATCAGGATGAACCGAACATATAAGTCGATTCTTTAATTTAACGAGTAATTTGTACTTGCGAAGTGAGTGGATCAAGATTGCGATATGTCCTATACGACATATGACAAATGCAATCAGAGAAACTAAGTTTTGAATGGTCTTTAGCTTAATAGCAATCGATGCGTGAAGTGTGCTGATGATACAGGTACAGACAAGGACCGTTGTGCACGCCACGAACGCGTCTCGAAGGGAGCTGCTGACTTCCAGTTTAGGGACCAGAGAGTTGCGAGCGTCGGCCACGAGTGTGCACGGCAGGCAGAGGTTGAGCCGCAGCCAGCGGATGAGGAACACCAGGGCTGACCGCATTGACGGCATCGCGTTCGTGTACGGGCACTGAAAGTGAACGTTTCACATTTTTCGATTATTATATGTTGCAATTCTATATGGACGAATAAAAAATCTAGAATACTTGACTTACAATAAGGTCTGCAGTTTCAGAATTTTTCACTTCCTTTTCTACAGTGGTTACGAATATTTCTCGCGCAGTGACCACAGGCAAGTATCTTCTCTGCATTAACTGCGAGTGCGCATGCTTTGCGTTCAGTGGAGTAAAGTCGTGTGCGTTTATTCCATAGAGGAATATTACGTATGAACAAACAAACGAACGAATTACGCTAGAAACAATCGACGTGTGTTGAGTTAGCGTATTTTATTTTCGAGTTATCTTTATCTTCAAGTGAAAAAAACGGAAAGGATTGTTTCGGAAAAAATGGGCTTAAAATTAAAAACACGTTTCCACTTGTCCCTTTACCTCTGGAGGGATTTGAGATGCAAAATATGTCGTCTGTAATTCCTCAGAAATTGATTCCGAAATTGTGTGGAATTTGCTAAAATCAGCTGGCATCATTGAAATGAACTTAAAACAGTATTTAAAAAAAGTTGAACCTGAACTGCTTGTCATGGCTTGTAATCTTGTACAATTCCATGTTTTCAGTGCAATCTGAGATTATGTTGCTTGTCACTGGTTAAAATTTTGCGTTTATTGCTATCTGTGCCTTACAGAGTTTGTCTTAGAGTCATATACATAAAAACCTTTGTTACTGTGTTACTAACAAGTTGAAAAACACTTCATATGCTAAAAAATTGACTACACTTTTGAATGCGTTTCTCGATAACGGTTATGGAAATTTTCAATCGTAGAAAGGACGTTTTTCTCAACCATCACCGAGGTGTGAACGCAGCACCTCTCTCTCCACTCTCTCTCCACATCGCGCGGCAAGGGTGAGTGCATCTGTGTTTGGGCCAGGGCTCCTACTCTAAATTTTCAGATGAACCTAGATTGAACATGAAAAAACCCAGATTCGTTCAAAAAAACCTAGGAGTGTTATTTTAATAAGAAAAAAGTGAAAAGTTAATATACATGAGTGAAAACAATGATTTAAATGCTGATTTTAATCCTGTTCCTCCTGTTAATTCTCTTCTGCAGCGCAAATATCGACATTAAGACGACTTTTCTGTTGTGCATGGCGCTTTTCATTACGCTGGTGATATACTCCGTTGATGACATCTCTTACCAATTTCGGTTTAGGTTTCCAACCGTGACAGGTTTTCCACTGTTTCCATTAACCATTCTTCTTTGAAAAATTGCGTATGCCACTTTTAAGACATCGATTTTGGAGGGCTGGCAAATTTGAATACTAGTGCAGTTAAAATATGAAAATTAAATATGTATAATAATATTTTCGACATTCACTTTAAGAGAATGCACAACCAGTTCTAACGATCAAAATGCACGTCACCTCACTGCAACAAGCCAAGCAAATCGAAGCAACACAACTCACACAAGCTCACCATGAACTGCTCCATCCCCGGCTTGGTCGGGCTTGCAAGTCGTAAGATACTCTTTCGTTATGCGTTTTTAAGAGCGAGAAACAGATTAAATACCTTCTGCCCCGTCCGTTACGCGTAGTTTTGTCTCTAATATGCATTTTACATGGCTTAGACCCGGAAATTCTTAACTTCATTATTTAATTCACTCGAGGAAATGATGAATTTACTTTCTGACTTCAAAAAAACCCAGATTAAGCGAAATTTCAAAAATTAAACCTAGACACCCAGGTGGGATCGAAAAAACCAAGATCTGGATGGAAAAACCCATGAGTGGGAGCCCTGGTTTGGGCCCTGGCCTAGTTTTACGAGGGCCTGGTACAGTTTATCCTTTCATCTAATATCGAGGATAACTGTGCAGATACTCTAAATAAAGAAACACATTTTGTCTGTGTTTGGTGATGTTCATTATCGCCATCGCCAGTTCTTTAAGAAGTGAAATCCATTTTGAAGGTGTGCATTGATTAAACATGATGTCGTAGCGTGTTCATTTTGGGGAGTACTAAAACTAAGTGCTCTGGACCAGTTCCAATTGAATACTTGTCTACAATTTTCACTCATTGCTAAATCGCACCGCAGACTAATGAACGACTCAAATACTTACTGAACAAACCGACCACAGCTTCGCTTACTGTGTTGCAGCGATAATCGCAACATTTCACTCGGAAGCATCAAGGAATGTGTCGACAGAGCACTTTAGGTAGACAGTTTACACATCGGTAACGACAGTTGATTGTTAACAAACATTCAATTAGGACTAGTCCAGAGCGATGCGTTTTCGTGTTCTCCAAAATGAGCATACTTGCCGCGCGATATCAAGTTTGATCAATGCACACTTTCAAAATGGATTTCACTTTACAAAGAACTGGCGATTGCTATAACGTTCGTCAACAAACAGAGACAAGCGGTGTTTCATTATTTAGAGTGTTTTCTCGATCATCCTAGGCATCAAATGAAGTGATAAGCTGTACCAGGCCTTCGTGACGCCAGTGCAGGCCTTGAACAGAGATGCACTCAGCCTCGCTGTGCGATGCCTGGTCGAGGGGAGAGAGAGGTGCTGCGTGCACACCTCGGTGACGGTTGAGAAAAACGTTGTTTTCATTAATGAAAAGTTCCATGATCGTTATCGAGGGACGCATTAAAAAAATTTAGTTAATGTTTTAGCTTAAGAAGTGTTTTTCAAGCTTGTTAAGAGCAGAGTAACAAGGTTTCTATGTATTTGACTCTAAACCAAACTGTGAGGCAGAGATAGCGATGACCGCAAAATTTTAGCCTGTGACAAGCAACATAATTTTGGATTGCACTGAAAACGTGAAATTGTACATGATTACAAGGCATGACAAGCAATCCAGATTCCAATCTTTTAAATTACTATTTTTCATCCATTTCAATGATCCCAGTTGATTTTAGCATAATATACCCAATTTTGAAATGAATTTCAGAGGAATTATTGACGACATTATCGATTGAGTATTCCAGATTCCTCCAATGGTAAGGTAGAATTAAGTGGAAATGTTTTCGTAATTTCTGAAGACCTGGTGCTTCTAACTTTTGATATTACTGAAAATCCCTTGATAGTTTTTCATCCCGTTTTTGAACACATATTCCTCAAATCAGAGCACAACCTACTACTACATAAAGCGTTATGACATGAGATGCAAAAATTATTGTGATAGTGTTTTCTATTTGTGTGTATATGTTGCTTGAATGTCTTGATTCTGGCTTCAAAAGAAGGAAAACTGAAAAACCTTCGAATTATTCACGAAGCCTACTTTGTTCCTCAACTTGAAGATAAAGTGAACTCGAAAATAAAAAGTTATTCAACATAGCATCGACCACTTCTACCGTAGCTCACTTGTTTGTTTTTTCATACGTAATATTCCCCCTTGGAATATACGTATACCAATCTACTCCACTGAACAATAAACATGCGCACTCGCAGCCAATGATACTCGCCTGTAGCCACTGTGCAGAGAAGCACTTGGAGCCGCTGTGGAAGGAGAAGTGTGATAATTTTTAGACCTTATTGGGAGTCAAATATTCTAGTACTTTTATTCGCTCATATAAAATAGCAACGCATAATAATCGACGAATGTGAAATGTTCAATTCCAGTGCCTACCTTCTACACGAACGTGATGCCGTCAATGCGGTCAGCCCTGGTGTTCCTCATCCGCCTGCTGCGGCTCAACCTCTGCCTGCCGTGCACACTCGTGGCCGACACTCGCAACTCTCCGGTCCCTAAACTGGAAGTCAGCAGCTCCCTTCGAGACGCGTTCGTGGCGTGCACAACGGTCCTTGTCTGTATCAGCGTTATAAGCTTACTTCACGCTTGGATTCTCACTGAGCTAAAGACAATTCAAAACTTGGTTACTCTGCTCGTATTTGTCATATATCGCATAGGGTACATCTTGATCTTGATCCACTCACTTCGCAAGCACCAATTACTCGCTAAATTAAAGAATCGACTCTTAAGTTCGGTTCACGTCGATCAGAATTGCACGACCTTATTTTTTGTTATAATAACAGTGAACATTTTTCCGACATCTCTGACTGCATTTGTTTCCTACCCAATTTTTTTCATTTCCGAAAGTCCAGTCTTCTGGTATAGGTTCCCATGTGCAATTCACAGGTCATTTGTTTTATGCTTTCACGTTCTATTGTACGTCACATCTCTTCAGATTCTTTCGCATTCATTGAAACAAAATGTTTGGGACAATCTAGAACTGTCTCTCAGGAGGAACAAACTGAAAATGAAGACCTGGAAACAGGGATCTGGAAAGACGTCATTCGAAGGCTTGCAAAATCGGATACAGAACTCGGACAACATCCTAATGAACGTTGGAAATGCTAACGATTTATTGGCGGTGATGAAACACGTTCGCAAGACCACTAAATATCTCCTATCTTACGTCCGGATTCCCATTTCAACAATTCTAGTGACTGATATGATGGAAATCGTGCTGTCGTTGGCGGACATCGCTGTTGGATATGAAAACTATTGGGGAACGTGGCCTTTTATTTTTGCAGGCACAAGCAGAATTATTTGCATTTTGAGCTCTCCTGCACTTTTGACTAACGCGGTGAGTACTTTTCGTTGTGTTCTTTAACTACAAAACTATGCAATGCCTCAAAAATTCCCCATAGCAATGATTTCTAGCAATAAATCTCAAATTAAGTTCACCATTATCCCTCTTGCCAGCAAATGCGCCTCTTTTTGTCACTCTGTGGGTGCTGCGCTGTTTGTACTGCGCACCGAAGGCCTTTTCTGCACACTTCACGCTTCACTGAAGCGACACGCTAGCATGAAGCCGCCCTTCACCAATCCGAACGTGTATGTTTTCGTCTCTGAACATCACCTTCTTCCTCTGTTGTGATATTCGAATCGTATTGGATACTTTCTTGTCAAAAAGGCTCTTTCTTCTTCACGGCCTCAGCGATCGAGTAGGAGCTTCTTGGTGTAATGTAAAGCAGGAACTTCAGATCAAGGTGCAAACGATTTATGATTGTTGTAGGAGCTGAAGTTTTTTAAAGAGGCTTCGATGTATTTCTTGAGGCTGACGGCCGTTTACGTTGGATCTGCTTAATGACTTATTGACTTAATGTTTTCAGATAACACAAGGGGAAGTAAAACATTCCTTAGGGGCCTCAGAGCTTTTGTTTCTTGATGATACATTACGGGAGGCTGTTTCATGTTATGAAGGGCCTTCGTCGTCAACTGCATGTCTGCTGTTACGCGTGTTGCTAAAATTCCACTCTGCAAAGGGAACTTAACGGGATCGCAGGTGAAATATATGAGTAAAATCTCATGCACAGAATTTATTATTTGCGTTTGCACACATTTCGTGCACCTGTAGTTCGTATTTCAAATTTCGTCGCCTGATGATGTCTTTGCGAGGTAGAAGAGGAAATTTTCTCCCCAATCGCACTTCCTCTTTAATAAACAAAATTTAAGAGTTCTTCACTTTCCATGCTGTTTCTTTCACATCAATCTCCTAAAATATATTACAATCTAAAAATTTTGAGAATGTTCATTCGATTTTAAAGTAGTTCTGTTGCAGGTCCACGATATTCGAGAAACCCTCGAGATGGTCGAGAGGAGAGTTGCCGGGTCTGCAAAATCAAAAGTAAGACTGAAATGTTAGGTTGGGTTCATATTAAAGGATTCTCATCCTTTCGTTTTTGTAGAAGCATGATGCACGATCAAATTTTTCATAAACAAAGTTGAATTTTCATTGCATTTGTAAGTTTAGTCCATTTGACATAAAAACAATCATTACATTTGTAAGTTTAGTCCATTTGACATAAAAACAATCATTACATTTGTAAGTTTAGTCCATTTGACATGAAAACAATCATTACATTTGTAAGTTTAGTCCATATGACATAAAAACAATCATTACATTGGTAAGTTTAGTCCATTTGACATAAAAACAATCATTACATTTGTAAGTTTAGTCCATTTGACATAAAAACAATCATTACATTTGTAAGTTTAGTCCATTTGACATAAAAACAATCATTACATTTGTAAGTTTAGTCCATTTGACATAAAAACAATCATATTGCTTCATGAATTTGGTATAGGTACTGGCTGGAAAATTTCTCAACTGATAGAATGCTAATTTTAGGGTTTAAAACTAAATAAGTACATCATTAGGAAAATGCGCTAAAATTAAACAGCCTCGAAATGAATTACATTTTGCAAAGTCTGGGAGTCTAACACGCATTAAGATCAGTCGGTGAGATCTCAGCAACATGCAGGATGTTCTCCAACCTCCAACTTCTTGGAAGACTCAAATGTTTCGTAAAAATTCACGATAACTTTTTCAGTCCTTCATTCCAGTCATATTTATTCTTTATTCACTTTTCACGGCTTATTTACCAGCATCATTTGAAATTTACCTCTTCGTTGCGTCGTAAAAGATTTAATAAAAGAAATGCTTAAATTTATCACTCTATTCTGTCAACAGATTCAAGACGCAAATGAAACACTCAAGCTGATGCCCAAATTTTCGATCTATGGAGTGTTCTCGCTGGGACCTCACGCCTTCTTACCGGTCAGTTGAGCTCGACGTCACCGACATTTCACAGCAACGATGTCGGATAAATATTCAAGTTCTATTTTACACCTGTCCGGTATTTTTCAGTACGAGTGGACCTTTTTTTAGGATCTATGTTGAACAAATATTTAAGTTCTACTTACACTTGCCGAGTATTTTTGTGAGCTGGTAGACAGTTTTTACGACCAATTTTGTAAATATATTTCAGTTCTATATGGCACTCGTCCCGTATATCTGGGCATTTAAGTATTATTGGACGTCAAAGTCAGTAAGTGGGTAGGTATTACTTTTCTACACATTGCATATGATATTCCATGTAAATGAAGCATTTCAAGATGAAAAGGTCATTGAACGAGAGCGAATCACAACTTTCAGGCGTCGTTTTAAGGGGACCGTCCGGGTTAAAATCCGAAAAATTTTAGATTTTCAATTTTTTAGCATATGTTAATGAAATTTTTTACTAATCCAACGATATGCTTCACTGCTGTGTGAGTGTTTTGTTCGTCTGCTACAGCTTGCAAAGGCCAGCCACATACGTCATTACAGGGCCAAGTTACGAGTTTGTCAGGTCCTCCTGAAAACTTGAACTTGTTGACTGTTGTGTAGTTTCTTTCAACACAACATGAGGTTTATTTAGCTGTAACTGCAAACTACAGCTTCAATAGCTTTAGACTACCAATGCAGGAGTAAGGAAACACTCTGGTACGCACGTATCCGTGAACTGAGCTCTGTCGGTTACAGACTTCAGCTTAAAACCGACCGTGCTCAGAAGTCAGGCAAGAGCGCATAACAATACCATTAAGAAGCTCGTAAAGGAGGAACACCACAACAGCTTCCGGAGCTCTTACTCACAAAACCAGTGCCACATAATGACGGCGCATATTTTAAAATACAACATTGACGTTTGAAATGTTTCTTCTCCTGCAATTTTGAAGGTACAAGAATCGCAAATATATCGATCAATAAAGCTTCAAAAGAGTTAAAGTTCGGTGTATGAGTTCGTTTCTGAGGTAAACTCGACATTACACTTTCATAGTTTTACCAATAAGTAATAAATCTAAATTTTAATTTAACTTATCTTCGACGTTTATTGACGTAGCGACTTGGTTCAAAGCGTTCTCTATTTGTAATTGACTGTTCTATCAAATGCAGTCTCACTTTTTCCTACTTATGTCTCTAAAGACGCAAGCATATGCTATAAATCAATGTTTACGTTCATGTGGCTCCCTTGTCAAGTTCAAGTTTTCATATTTCTAGGAATAACACCTCTCATATTTATCGACGTAACGATTTGGTTTAGGGCTCATTTTATTTCATAATTAGATGTACAACAATCTCTTTGATTAAATTTATAATTTAGGCTTTTCATTTTTTATAATTATTTATATCGCAAAGAATGATTTTTTTTAAATTTTCATGTCACTAACAACAAATTTAAATTTTGACTCAATATCAATCATAGAAAATTGTTTTCTGAGTACGATGATACTGAAAATTATTTTAAAAATTAATATTTTGGGGGTTTGATTTCGCCATGAAAAGTACCCCATAAAATATTCATTTTCAGAATCTTGAAAACTTTGCAACTACAGCAGAAACTATCACAGTGAGTGAACACCATAAAATGCTTGTCTACATTCTTTTCAATGCAATGAAGTTCAAGTCGACTCACACTTGAGTGAATGAAGCGTTCCATCAGTGGAGATAAATAAATAAATGCGATAACAATCTAGCAAATAACAGAATAAAAATTGCTTTAAAAAAGTAACAGGTTCACTTGATTTTCCAATTTATGTCGAATAATCGTAAACGGACATTCATTTGGAATATCTTGCCTCCGGAGCAAAACTTATTGCTTATTAACTTAACCCAGTAATTTTTTTCAACGATAACTGCCTAAAATGCACGTTAAACATGAAGAACATCACGGTGTAGTATAATTATCACCAAATCTTATTAAGATCGCACGGTAAATCATAAGTCACGTTACCCACTTCTATCTTGAAGATTTCACATCGATGACTTCTATTTCTTCTTCAAATATTAAGCCCTCCAATGCACAGAACGGCCTCTACTAAATGGTGTGGCTCTAATCAATAAATAAACTGAGCGATGGAAATCGTTCAAATTATCAGAGATCTTCAAAGTAAAGAAAGACCTCTTTGGTTAACGTAATCTAAGAATCGTATACATAGCACGCATGCCTTTCTAGTCCCAACACAATCAATGAAAGTAACGAACAAAGCTTCCTTAATTGAGCACTCTCGAGTTCGTCCACCTTAATCTATTCCGTATACTATCAAAGTCTTTTTTTCATGGTTTACTATTCAATCACAGAAGCTTTCCTTTTATAAATTTTTGGCAAATTGAGAACTCAGCCCTTCATAAATCAATACCGATATCCATAATAAGAACGTGTTTCCATTCAAAATAACTTTTCAAATTTTAGAAGGAAGCCCATTTCCTCAGTAAGTAGGTGCGTATTGCTGCTGTGGTTCAACTACAACATAATTATCCCTGTACGCCGAGTGTGACGAATTCGTCACACCAAAAATTTAGGCTTCTTATGCGCTAAGTTACATGAAGAGCTCATACAAATGAATGTGATGATTTAGGTACATGTTATTTCAAAGAAGGGTTTATTGTTTTGTTAGTTTTACGTGCGATACTTGAGTTATTAAACAAACTTCGTGTGTGTGCAACGTATAGTTCGCAGCATTCTACTGGTTGTTCAGAGAATTCGGGGTGTGAAGGGCTAACTGTGCTAGCTTTGATGACATTCATGCATTTCTGCCCACAGCTTTTGAGCACCATCATCACCTTCACCCTCATCAGCTTCCAGGACACGAAGGAATGCATGCCGTGATTCACCAACTTGTGCCCTTGCTTCTGATACATGATTGATAACTTCGCTTGTGCTCTGAAGATTCTGCACACACAACGCTCCCAGCAGTTTGCTTCAACTACACGGTCACTGGCAGACAAGTTTCCTTGGTCAGAAATTTGTGGCTTGTGCAAGCAAGTGCAAAATGAACTAAGCTTCTCGTGAGATTTGGGAAGTTTGCTAAACCATCTCAACCGCAACGGTGTTTCGAGAAAAGTACGAGGGAAGAATCATTTAGCATGGAGTCTAAGGGAGCAGGAATCTGTGCACAAGATGTCTTCTCACACTAGCTCCTCTGCGCATAGATCAAGCAAGTTTGAAAGTAAGTATGAAGAGCATGGTGTGAGTTAAAGATGAGAGTAAAAGTTTAAAAACAAGACAGCTGTAAACCAAAAACCAAAAAATGAAAGAAAACAAACATCCTATTTTATTTCAACAGAAGAAAGGCCTACAAAGCCTCCGGCTCGGAACCTCACTTCTTACCCGAAGAATTGTTATGAGAAATTTTTCTAGGTTGTTCCAAGTTGCCGTGGTACTTTAATAATTCAATCTGTAAAATTTGACAAGCTTTGATATTTAATTGTGTCATCTCCTAGTACAACAATTGCGTTCTTCGTTTGTCTATAAATCTTCCCAGAATGAAATTTCCTCAATGAAATATCCGCTCACTTATTTTCAGTACTACCGCTCGCTGGGTCAACTTGGATCCGATTTTGTGTCACTAGGTGACGCTGGGTGATAATGGCAAATTTGCACAAATTTGCCTTTATCCGCAACTTTGCGTACTTACACACAGAAAGCGACTGCATTAGAGTGTTTGCTACTCAAGACACGGAAGGAAGGCATCATACTTTGTCGATGTGGTAAATTGCTAATCAAGCCTCTGATGCATCTGTTTGAGTATAGCTACCAGTGGGCCCGAATAAGTTCAGCAACTTCTGGGGCATCTTATCATCAATGCTATTTTAAGGTCTCTTGCAATGCTCAACTGTATTAATTTAACAGGCTATTAATATCAATTAACATTAATAAGCCTAATAATACCTAAAAGGCGAATAGAATCCGATATTCAGTATGGAATTTGATACAAAAGACAGTAAGGAAGCAATTCAAATGCATATCACTTTGGTAAAGCGTCTTTACTCGAACGTTGAACACATGAAATATTATGCCACGTTTCATTAAAACAAGGACCAAACGCACCCAAAACTGATCCAGGGAATCTTCATAGGCTTTTGGAAAACAGTAATACAATAAAGTTCAGTTAAATTATCATCACTCAAACAACGAGCGCAATAAAGAGACATTATGAGAACTCCACAACGTGTCAAATCCGGGCAATGAAATTATAAGAATTTAGTCAAATATTTCATCACATGACATAATAAGTATATTTTTAGCAAACGGATATACATTTGTCACTTTAATAAATGAGAAAAACGGAATGAAAAGTAACTCAAATTCCAAAGAGAAATCAGTACAATATCCCAGCATCTTTGCTCGAACAAAACAACGTCACAGAACACTCACATAATGGTCTGTGACAACAATCAAATGAAGAGTAGGTCCTTGTATGTAGGTGGGTATCTGTGATACCGCACACCAAGCAGAAGGTGTGGCCATCATGTCATTAAGAAAATTTGTAACCTAAGATACACACTATCATGCTTGCCGAATGTTTCATTAACCGAAGTTCACAATTTGTGACCGAATAGCACGTTTTTCCCAACGCTTTATTTATAAATCAATAATATAGCATTCTCAGGCTGTCTACACGAGGGGGTCACCACTGCTGTGAAGCGTAGTTATTGGTCGGTTTGTTCAGCAGGTTTCTGCGGCTGTCGTGTTGGTCACCATTTTAGCTTGTCCATGGTCTCATATCCGACACTCGTGAATAGATAAAAAAAATACGAAGGATAAGATATCTAGCGAGATTACATCGAGGTATCTCTGGAACTAAGCAACTGAAACGTAAATTCTGAACAAACAAAACACTACAACGATAAAAGCACACTCTATGGATCAAACATACGCACGGAATTCTTGAAATACTTTTCTCGCACACAACACCATGAGAAAGCAAATGAGTTAAATTAGAGAAAAGGCGGTTACACACAAGCTACACGACTCTACGGGTGATAAATATCGCTTGGGATTTAAATTTGTATTAAAAAAACAGAGTCAAGTTAGCATTGAACTCGAGCAACGCGTGGACATAAATTTTATTTCAAAATAGAATTAGCATTTTCATTGGGAGTTCTGACGGAAAGGTTGTAACATGAAACTTATGAAATGCATCAGAGCTGGAAGTTTTAGAATGAAAACAGACTGATGAGACCATGCCGAGTCAACGAAACATTTCTGATAAAAGTTAGGAAAGAATCCCGTTTGAAATGCGAATGGAAAATTATGCACTTATATCTGCAACTTTGTGGAGTACGGAATTAAGGATACAATGCGCAATGTTTTATTGTATCGTCACTCTACATGAAAATGCTTTAGAACAAGCGTGAGCGGACTTACAAACTTAAATTCTATTGCATTTCTGACCGAGTCGCGACAGTGAATCTAAAACCGCACTTTAAAATTATAAGGAGTAGAATCTTAAACGGAAGACTACGCGCCATTAGTTTGAGTCGTTCTGGTGGATGCACTCTTAACACGAGATGTGGACACTGGGAGCATTTCCACAGAGCTCCTGGCCACCCCCACTACCGTCTTGAGCTCTACACAACCTCATCATCAGGTGCAAGGCTAACACCAGCTTCAACTAGGTATATTAAGCCCAGTACACCTCTTGCATTACGTCAATGCGATTTGTCGCCTGAGGGTGCGTTCACACTACGAGCGGAGCGAGAGAGCAGAGCAGAGCGGCGCGGAGCGGAGCGGCAATAATGGTACACGTTCGAATGCAAAAACGCTCGGCTTTTCACACCACAAGCGGAGCGGAGCGGCGCACTCGGGAAATTCGTTGGGATTTTTTGACGCTCGCGGCGAGCGTTTCTCTTTGGCTCCGCCTTTGGATCGTCAAATCTTACAGGGGTAGAATTGTCGTTTGATTTCCAAAAGTATAATATATAACTAATAATTTGTACAACTAATCATCTAAAAAGTATAACTGATGGTGTAGCATGTAATATTTTTGTTTAGTTCTGCCCATTTGGGTTCATTAAGCATTTATCTATTTTTTCTTCAGCTTTTTCTGATTTGTTAATTTGTTATTGCTTCAATTTAAGGAATCTTCTTTTATTTTCCTTGTTATGTAGTTTTATTTTATTTTGTCATGCTGTGTATTTTATTTTATTATCTTGCTTAAGAAATAACTATGTGCGATTTTTTAATAAAGTTTTAATAAAGTTTAAGATGGGAGGAAAAGGAGGCCGTATGGTGAGGAGGAGGCCTCAATGAGTGTCTGACACACAATAAGCTGCAAAATATTATGAGCTTAGGTAATTTTTTCCAATACTAACGGAAAACATTTCAGTATTTTGAGAATTTTTCGGTTAGGACAAGTCAGTATTTGCCTGTATTTCTCACTTAGCTTTCTCTGGCACAACCCTGAATTTCTGAAGGAAATCATTTTACCTGCACTCACCCTAAAGTCACCACAAAACGCTCCTTTATTCTTATTGGCCTACGAAAACCTGTCATCCTATAAAGTAATACAGCCTTTGTGTAAAGACTTTAATTTTGCTTGAACTACATTGGTTTACATGTATCCTCAATAATCCGTAAATACTCGAAGAATTGCGATTCATCTCTCCTCAGTGCTTCGAAGAGATAGTGGTATTCTCCCTTGCGATCTCTCCTCATATTGATGGGATGGACCCAGTATTTCCGTTTCTGTTTCTTGCCGTCGAGCTGTAGGACCGTACTCGCAAAATCCTCCATAGCGACTGATTCCTGTGGACGTCGCTCTGCTCAGCTTACAAGTGAACACACGCTCCGCTCTGCTCCGCTTGTAGTGTGCACGCACCCTTGGTGGTGTCACAGAACAACCGCTGCTGTACAGACGGGCTTGTGTATGAGCGCGCAGTGCAGCTGCAGTCAGTTGCCGATTAGCTTTGAGAGGAGGAGGATGTCCGAAGACAATGTGCTGTGCAAAGCAGCTGGAATCGGCTCATTGCGGAAAGCGTCAAATAGACCACAACCGTACTCATTGCCTGCTTGTCTCACACCGACTCCGTGCGCCTGCCAGCCGCCTGCGACAGCAATCGGTTTAGCTGAACGCACTGTTCCTGATGCGGCACCATGCTGCCGAGCGGTCAGAGAGCGCTCAGCAACTCGTCAATGCGGCACGAAGCACGCGAAGTTGCAAGGTGTGTCCGGGGCTTTAAGGGTACCAAGTTGGGCACAATGACTCAGGGTTTCAGATTAGGTCCATTACGCTCAGAGTACCAGATTGGGCACAATAAGCTAAGGGAGCAGATTAGGTGCATCAGACTCAGGGCAGCAGAATGGGCACAGTAGGCTCAAAGGACAAGATTAGGGGAGCCGAGGGGTGGACGTTAATTAGAGAGTGAGGGCAGAGGCAAACAGGGTACGTTGAGGGATAAGAATGCAATGGTGACGTTCTTTCCATAAATTTGATGAGTCGGGATCTTTCGAATTGAATATTCGAGAATCGAAAGCTCCCTGAAAAGTTGATGGAACAGAATGTGCAAATATTTTGAAGTCTTCAACGGATACATATTTAAATGTAACAATCAGGATCTTTTTGTAAATTAATAAAAATACGCAGGCCAGACGTAATCCCTAGTTCATAGAAGTGGCGATTATTTGGGCAAATGTTAATGAGTAGAAGAACACTATCATAAAGGTTAATTATCACGCATTGATCGCAGCTAATCAATACACCCGGGAAATCTCAACGCGCCATCGTCTTCAGAAGGTTCACTACCTTTTCACTTGATGCAATGCAACTTGATTTTAGCGTCTGGCTTTCACTTGATGCAATGCAGTTAGGCCAGACGCTAAAAATAAATAAAATCCTTTCAGTTGGCCGCATTATTTCACGCATGAGTTCCTCGGCAATGGGAGCAGATCACAATAATTCCGCAGGCGCACGACATCTCAATCGATTGATTAGTGATCGGCTTCAGTGTTGTTCAGATTTAGGCTTACCATCCGAATTACAAGTAGTATTCATGAACGCCTACTCTTCGAATATTAGTTCATTTAAAGTTCAATGGTCGATTGAACAAGTTTCATTAATTTTTTTAAAGTAATGAGAGCCCGAGCTCCGAAATTGTTCTAGTTTTCAGCTACTGCATCTATACTAAAAATTGTAGTCACAGGTGCCAGCTCTTGATGCCACATTTCACTCAGAAGCATCAAGGAAGATGTTGACAGAGCACCTGAGGTGTAGAGTTTACATGTCGTTAATGAGTGTAAATTGTTGACAAGTATTCAATTAAAACTGGTCCAGAGAGTAACGTTTTAGTACTCCCCAAAATAAACACACTTACCGCGAGACATCATGTTTGATCAATGCACACCTTCAAAATGGATTTCAGTTCACAAAGGACTGGCGATTGCGATGATGAACGTCAACAAACAGAGCCATGCTGTGTTTCATTATTTAGAGTATCTGCACGGTACTCCTAGATATTATTTAAATGAAGGGATAAACTGTACCAGGCCTTCGTGGCGTCAGTGCAGGGCTCAAGCACAGAGACACTCAGCCTCACTGTACCATACTTGGGCGAGTGAAGAGGGAGGCGATGCATTCGGACCTCGGTGACGGTTGAGAAAAACGTGGTTTTCAGTAATGAAAATTTCCATGATCGTTATCGAGAAACACATTCAAAAATGCAGTCAATGTATTAGTATACGAAGTTTTTTTCAAACTAGTTAGTAGCAAAATAACATAGAATTCCATTTGACTCTGAAACTAACTCTGTAAGGCAAAAGACATTGATAAACGCAAAATTTTAACGTGCGAAAGCAACACAGTCTCAAATTGCACTGACTAAATGAAATTGCATAAGATTACAAGTAATGACAAGCAATGTTGATCTCAACTTTTTTCAACTAGTGTTATTGTCTTTTTCAATGATCGCAATTTATTTTAGTAAATTATACCCAATTTTGGAAGTAATTTATGAGCAATTATTGACGACATTATCAATCGAGTTTTCTAAAATCCTCCAAAAGTAAAAATATCCTTGAACACGATTTTTTGGAAAGTTTTATTTTGTTTGGAAATACTAAGCAAATGGCTTGATGCTGGCTTCAGAAAAAGAAAAACTATAACCTTAAAATTATTTGCGAAGGAATCTTTCTCTGTTCCTCAACTTGAAGCTAAAGTTAATTCTAGAATAAAATGAATAAACTCAGCAAAGCATCAATAGTTTCTACAGCATTTCATTCGTTTGTTTGTTTACACGTAATATTCCTTCTTGGAAATACGCCCACGAATCTACTCCACTGAACAACATACAGTAGGTACGCACTCGTAACCAATGACACTCACCAGTAGCCCCTGCGCGGAGAAACACTTGTAACCACTGTACAAAGCGTAAGATAATTCTGAAGCTTTAAACCGTATCGTGTGTCAAATATTCTAGGTTATTTATTCACCAATATAGAATATGAATGAAACGTATTTTATTCTGTCTCTGTGGAAGCAGGCAGGAGGCTTAAATTGGTGCATCTAACATGAATTTAGTGTACATATCTAATGGACAAGGGAAACATTGGTGTTGGCTGGGTATACGTTTATGAGCGAGCGCCAGATGATGGACAGAATTTTATGATAAGGTAATAAAGAAAGAACCGCGGGCTCGCTCCTCAGCGTCGGACAGGCCGCACAAAAGCAACGGCTTTATGATCGCCGATCCTAAATTAATTGGAAAGAAACTCACCTCTCGTTCCTTTTCGACCTTTTGGATTAATTTAGGCACAACGGCCATAGCTTGAGTGACCGCTCAAGGTCGCCCCATCCATTACTCCTCCCCCTTTTGGTCGTTGCCCTGTTTGAGTCTTTTACAAGGAAAATATGTGTAGTCACTTAAGTTCGGGCGGACGGAGAGAGAGGACAGAGCAAGTAATAGGAAGGCACTTAGGATTTGGTCGCGAGACAGAGAGGAAGGAGGGGAGAGAGTAGGGAGTCAGGTTTGGGTGATAGACTTTGTCCATTTTAATGCGGTGAGAGTGAGATTCTAGAGGTCAACCAGCGCGAGACTGAAGTTCGAGGGCTTGGTTTCGAGGGATAGGATTCGAAGGCTTTGGTTTCCAGTTTCGTTGTCGGTCTAGCACGCGATTAATAGAGGAAAGTACCTCGTGTTCCATGGTCTACCGTAAAGGTTGCTGACTTGTGAAGTTCCTAGGTGTATGTCCTAGGAGAAAATAGGGGTTTGGACGTAAAGGCTAACATATACACGCCAACGCCAACCCGTAATTTACAGGAACTCCTAAATTCATTATCTTAAAATTTGAGGCTCAAAGCCTCTATTGGCCTCTTTTATTTTAATTTTATTTTGCTTCATAAAATTTGCATTAACGTAAAGAAAAACACTTATACACAAATAGCCAACATATAATAATCGAAGAATTTAAAATGTTCACTTTCAGTGCCCGTACACGAACGCGATGCCGTCAATGCGGTCAGCGCTGGTGTTCCTCATTCGCCTGCTGCGGCTCAACCTCTGCCTGCCGTGCACACTCGTGGCCGACGCTCGCAACTCTCCGGTCCCTAAACTGGAAGTCAGCAGCTCCCTTCAAGACGCGTTCGTGGCGTGCACTACGGTCCTTATCTGTATGAGCATCATCAGTTTACTTCACGCTTGGATTCTCACTGAGCTAAAGACTATTCAAAACTTGGTAACTCTGCTCGTATTTGTCATATATCGCATAGGGTACATCTTAATCTTGTTCCACTCACTTCGCAAGCACAAATTACTCGCGAAATTAAAGAATCGACTCTTATGTTCGGTTCATCCTAATCAGAAATGCACGACTTCGTCTTTTGTAATATTAATATTGAACCTTTTCTCAACGTCTTTGATTACATTCGTTTCTTACCCATCTATTTTCATTCGCCGAGGTCTAATCAGCTGGTATAGGTACCCTTGTTCGATTCACAGGTCATTTTCTTTTTGCTTTCACTCCCTATTGTACGTCTCATCTCTTCAGATTCTTTCGCATTCATTGAAGCAAAATGTTTGGGACAATCTAGAACTGTCTCTCAGGAGGAACAAACTGAAAATGAAGACCTGGAAGCAGGGATCTAGAAAGACGTCCTTAGATTGCTTGCAAAATCAGATACAGAACTCGGACAACATCCTAATGAACGTTGGAAATACTAACGAGTTATTGGCGGTGATGAAACACGTTCGCAAGACCACTAAATACCTTCTATCTTACGTACGGATTCCTATTTCAACAATTCTAGTGACCGATATGATGGAAATCGTGCTGTCGTTGGCGGACATCGCTGTCGGATATGAGAACCACTGGGGAACTTGGCCTTACATTTTCGCAAGCACGACTAGAATTATTTGTATTTTGAGCTCTCCAGCACATCTGATTAATACTGTGAGTATTTTTGTGGTGCTTTTTAGCTATGAAAGCATGCAATGCCTGAATAATTTCCCAGAGTAAGATTTCTGGTAATAAATCTCAAATTGTGTTCACCCTTACCCTTCTTACACTAAAGGCACCTCCCTCAATGGCACTCTTTGAGTGCTTCCAGGATTTTACTGCGCACCGAAGGTTCTTCCTGCACATATCATGCTTCACTGTAGCGACGCACAAGCATGAGGCCTCACTAATCTAAACGTGTGGCTTTCGTCACATGAACATCACCTTCTTCCTCTGCTCTCATGTTCGAATCTCATACTCCGTGCAGAAATAAAGCTCTTTCTTCTTCATGACCTCGGTGAATAGTAAGCTCTTGGTGTCATGTGAAGCTGGAGTTTCAGATCAAGAGGCAAACAATTTGGGATTGTTTTAACTGCCGAAGTTTTTGAAGAAGTTTCGATGTATTTCTTGAGGCTGACGGATGTTTAGCTAAGATATAATGTCACTTCTGGTTTTGGATAATACACGAAGAAGTAGAACGTTTCTTAGGGTCCTCACAGCTTTTGTTTCTTGACGACACCTTATGGGAGGCTGTGCGGCGGCTGTTTCATGTTATGGAAGGCGTCCTTCGTTGACTGCATGTCTGCTGTTACACGTATTGCATGCATTCCCCGCTGCAAAGGGAACTTGTAGACATGATCGCAAGTGGAATACATGAGTAAAATCTCACTCACATAATAGATTATTCGCGTTTGCACACATTTCGTGCACCTGTAGTTCGTATTTCATAATTTCGTCGCCTGATGATGTTTTGTGGGCTAGAAGAGGAACTTTTTCTCCTTTTTCGCACTTCTACTCGAATAAACGAAATTTCAGAGTTCTTTACATTCATGCCGTTTCTTTCACATTTATCTCCTAAAAATATTACAATAGTAGATATTTGAGAATTGGAATTTGTTTTTAATGAAGTTCTGTTGCAGGTCCACGATATTCGAGAAACGCTCGAGATGGTCGAGAGGAGAGTGGCCGGGTCTGCAAAATCAAAAGTAAAACTGAAATGTTAGGTTGGACTTTTAGCAAATCATTCTCAACTATTGGTTTTCGTAGAAGCATGACATACAATGCAATTTTCCAAAAATGAGGTTCAATTCTCATTACGTTTATTATAACGCTTCATGAATGTGAAGGAGGAGCTGGTTAAACTTTTTTCAATCGATTGACTGTCAATTTATGCGTTTGAAACTATGTTTCATAAGCAAAAATAATAAAATTAAACATTTTCAAAATCAAATTATATTTTGTAAAGACTAGGAGTCTAATACGCATTATGATCAGTCGCTGCATTCTCAGCAACATGCAGAATGTACTTTAACCTCTTTCAGCTTGGAAGACTTAGATATTGTACAAAATACACAGTAACTTGTTCAATCCTTCATTTCAGTCATATTTATTCAACATTCACTTCTCTCAACCAATCCCCAGCATTATTTGAAAGCATTCACTTCGTGTCCTAATAAAATATTAAACAAATGTCAAAATGTAATGCTCCTCTCTGTTAACAGATCCAAGACGCCCTGGAGACACTCAAGCTGATGCCCAAATTTTCGATCTATGGAGTGTTCTCGCTGGGACCTCACGCCTTCTTACCAGTCAGTTGTACTCGACGTCACGGACATTTCACAGCACCGATGTCGTACAAATATTTACGTTCTATTTTACACTTGTCCGGTATTGTTGAGTGCGAGTGGACGTTCTATTGAATCAATGTTGAACAAATATTCATGTTCTACACACACTTGTCAAGTATTTTTGTGAACTAGTGTACATTTTTTCGACCAATGTTGCAAAAAATATTTCTGTTCGATGTGACACTAGTCTTGCATATTTGAGCATGCAAGTATTATCGGACGTCCAAGTCTCTGTAAGTTAGTAGTTATTGCTTTCTTACACATTGCATACGACATTCCATGTGATTGAAGCATTTCAAGATGAAAAGATCAGTGAATGAGAGCGAATCCCAATTTTCAGGTTTGTTTTTTAAATTGTTTCATTTTGCGTTGAGCTGAGTTACGTTATGCTTTGGTACCTAACACTAAACTTGAGTTTAGGACATAAGTTTATGAATGCAGCTGTATAATCTAAAATGGATTCTCATAACTTTAAGTTTGGTACGTACAATGACTTACGGTAGTATTTTAATTCACACATGGACCTGTGTGAATTGAAATTGGAATCAAGGGATCTATTAGCGACTACAAATGAGCTCTGTAGCCTTCATATGAAGTTTTAAAAACTTTGTGACCACTGCAGAAACTACCACAGTACATAAACACCAAAAAATGTAAGCGTATTTTCAATTTCATAAAATTCAAGTCGAATTCAAAAATGAGTGCATGAAGTGTTCCATCAGTGGAGATAAATAAATGAATGAGATAACAATCTGAAAAAAAGATTAAAAACGTTTTTGAAAATGGTAACAGGTTCGCTTAATTTTCTCATTTCTGTCGAAAACGTCGTAAATGGAAATTCTTTTGAAATGTCTTCAGTCTCTGTACGCAAAATTTATTGCTTATTACCTAAGCCCAGTAATTTTCCAACGATGCCTGCCTAAAGTACACGCTAAACAAGAAGAACATCTGAGTGTGGTAAAAATTATCTACAAAGCTCATTTAGATAGAACGGTAAATCATTAGTCACGTTAAGACTCCTACCTTCAAGGTTTCACATCGATGACTTCTATTTCTTCTTCAAAAATGAAAGCCTCCAATGCATAGAACGGGCTCAAATAAATGGTGTGGCTCTAATAAAAGAAAAACTGAGCGATCGAAATCGTTAAAATTATCAGAGATCTTCAGAGTAAAGAAAGACAACTTTAGTTAATGAAGTCTACTGATCGTACAGATACATAGTACGCTTGCCTCTCTAGTCCCCACACAAACAATGAAAGTAACGAACAAAGCTTCCTTAATCGAGCACTCACTCATTCGTCCACCTCAAGTCTATTCCGCATGCTTTCAAATCTGTTTTTCAAACTTTACTTTTTAGTCACAAAATTTTTCCCCACATAAATTACTGATAGATTGAGAATTCTCCCTTTTATAAATGAATACTGATATCTATGATATGAGCCTGTCTCCATGTAAAATAATTTCTCCAACTCTAGGAGATAGCCCATTTCCTCAGTAAGTTGGTGCGTATCGCTGTTGTGGTCCAACTACAGCATAATTATCCCTTTACGCCGAGTGTGACGAATTCGTCACACAAAAAATATAGGCTTCTTATGCGCTAAGTTACATGAAGAGCTCCTTGCAAATGAATGTGCTGATTTAGGTACATGTTATATCAAAGAAGAGTTCGTTGTTGCGTCAGTTTTGCATGCGATACTTAAGTTATCAAACAAACTGCGTGGGTGTGCGACGTAAAGTTCGCAGCACCCTACTGGTTGTGCAGAGAATTCAGAGCGTGAATGGCTAACTGTGCGAGCTTTGATGACATTCATGCATTTCTGCCCACAGCTTCTGAGCACCATCATCACCTTCGCCCTCATCAGCTTCCAGGACACGAAGAAATGCATGCCGTGATGCACTAACATGCGCCCTTGCCTCTGATACATGATTGATAACTTCGCTTGTGCTCTGAAGATTCTGCACACACAACGCTCCCAGCAGTTTGCTTCAACTACACGGTCACTGGCAGACAAGTTTCCTTGGTCAGAAGTTTGTTGCTTGTGCAAGCAAGTGCAAAATGAACTAAGCTTCTCGTGAGATTTGGGAAGTTAGCTAAACCATCTCAACCGAACGGTGTTTCGAGAAAAGTACGAGGGAAGAATCATTTAGCATGGAGTCTAAGGGAGCAGGAATCTGTGCACAAGATGTCTTCTCACACGAGCTCCTCTGCGCATAGAACAAGCAAATTTGAAAATAAGTATGAAGAGTATGGTGTGAGTTAAAGATGAGAGTAAAAGTTTAAAAACAGGACAGCTGCGAACCAAAAGCAAAAAAAGGGAAAAAAACAAACATCCTATTTTATTTCAACAGAAGAAAGGCCTACAAAGCCTTCGGTTCAGAACCTCACTTCTTACCCGAAGAATTGTTATGAGAAATTGTTCTAGGTTGTTCCAAGTTGCCCTGGTTGTGAATACTTTAATAAGTTCAATATGTCAAATATGACAAACTTTGATAATTCAAAGTGTTATCTCCTAGTGCAACACTTGTGTTCTTCATTTGTCTATGAATTTTCCCAAAATGAAATTTCTCCAATTGACTATCCGCCCACTTCTTGTTTCAACACTAGCGCTATCTGGGTCAATTTTGATCCAATTTTGTGTCACTAGGTACAGTAAATGTAATTTGTGTAAATGTGCTTCATTTATAAATTTTCGTATTTACACACAGAAAGCGACTGCATCAGAGTGTTGCCACTCGAGACACGGAAGGAAGGCATCATACTTTGTCGATGTGGTAAATTGCTAAGCAGTGGTGGGCACGATAACGAAAAAACGTTATCGCGATAACCGATAAATCGATAACGAAAACCTTATCGGCGATAACCGATAATCGATAATTGGCGAAAAATTTATCCCCGATAATCGATAACCGATAAATCGATAAATCCAAAATTCCGATACAAGCGATAACGATATTGGTTGCCAGATGTCCCNTACCGATAAATCGATAACTCGGGAAAAAAATTATCGGATAACCGATAACCCGAAATCGTTATCGCGACAAAGTATCGCGATAATTTATCGCGATAACGCCCAGCTTTGTTGCTAAGCAAGCCTCTGACGCATCTATTAATATTTAACAGACTTGTAGAATCCGATGTACAGGAAAGAATTCAGAACGTATGACGGAAAGGAAGCAATTCAAATGCATATCACTTTGGTAAAGCGTCTTTACTCGAACGTTGAACACGTGAAATATTATGCCACATTTCTTTTAAACAAGGACCAAACGCAACCTAAACTTATCCTCTGTATCGTCATGGGCTTTCGGAGAACAGTAATACAACAAAGTTCAGCTAAATTATCATCACTCAAACAAAGAGCACTGTAAAAAGATCATAAAACAAATCCACAACGCGACAAATCCGGGAAGAAAATCAAACGGATTTAAACAAAGATTTCACCACAAGAAATAATCTGTACATTTTAGTAAACGGATATACATTTGTCACCTAAATAAATGGAAAAAACGTAATAAAGAGGAACTCAAATTACAAAGATAGATCAATACAATATCAAAGTCTCTTTGCTGGAACAAAAAAACGATCAAATGAAGAGTAGGACCTTGTATGTAGGTGGGTATCTGTGATACCGCACACCAAGCTGAAGGTGTGGCCATCATGTCATTAAGAAACTTTGTAACCTAAGATACACACTATCATACTTACCGAATGTTTCATTAACCTAAGCTCACAATTTGTGACCGAATAGCACGTTTTCCCAACTCTGTATTTATAAATCACTAGTGCAATGCCCGTGAATTGCAATTCTACTATTTATCTAATCTAACTAATTGATGTGGTAAATATGGGTCATTTGAAATCGGTCAATTATTAAATATCAAATTTTATTAACGATTATTCATCCGCCGTTCAACGGTCAAGTTAGCTCTAGCTTCTTGTTGGCGAGCAGCATTGATTCATCTTACCATTTTGCGTTGTTCATTCGATAGTTTGCGGCGTCTTTCTTGATGTCGAAGTCTTACTGCTTCTCTCTTACGGTTGGGCATGTTTCAATCCATGGTGGCGTCTTTTGCCGGAATTTTGATCTGAAATGTCGTCTATTATCTCTTCGCAGCTGTTCAAGAACATCACAATTTCGAAAACAATAACGCAAGTTCCAAAATCTTGGGCCTTATACTAAGTGGTAGCCAGGTTACTGGTCAAACGAATTTAGAACATTTCTTTTCGCATTATCAATTAAAGATATCAGAGCAACATGATGAATTTCAACAGATAAAGCTCCAAAGAAAATTTCTATTTGTAAAATAAGCCGATTGCGTATTCTGGATACCATGATTCTCGTGAAAGGGAATTTAATCGCCACATAAAAATAATGCAATAGAACAATTTCTTGTATTTCATAAGCTTTATCCTTGTTGCTGTCAAAGTTATCGATTAGAAGAGGGGGTCACACCGACGGACGGACGCGGCTCCTTTTATAATAGTGATTAATATAGCATTCTCAGGCTGTCCACACGAGGGGGTCACCACTGCTGTGAAGCGTAGTTATTGGTCGGTTTGTTCAGCAGGTTTCTGCGGCTGTCGTGTTGGTCACCATTTTAGCTCGTCCATGGTCTCATATCCGACACTCGTAACTAGATAAAAAGAAAAATACGAAGGATGAGATATCTCGCGAGATGACATCGAGGTATCTCTGGAACTAAGCAACTGAAACTTATATATCTGAACAGTCAAAACACTACAACGATAAAAACACACTCTATGGATCAAACACGCCTACGAAATTCTTGAAATAATTTTCTCTCACGGAAAACCATGAGAAAACAAATGAGTTAAATCAGATAAAAGGCTGTGACACACAAGTTACATGACTATACGGGCGATGAATATCGCTTGGGATCTAAATTACTATTATAAAAGTAGCCGCGACCGTCCGTCCCTCCGTCCGTGTGACCTCCTCTTGATTATGGTATCCACAATACGCAATCGGCTTACTTTTAGGATAGAAATTTTCTATGGAGCTTTATCTGTTGAAATTCAGCATGTCGCCTTGATATTTTTATTGATAATGCAAAAAGAAATGTTTTAAATTCGTTCGACCAGTAACCTGGCTGCCACATAGTATAAAGCACAAGATTTTGGAACTTGAGTTATTGTTTTCGAAATTGTGATTTTCTTGAAGAGCTTTGAAGTCGTCTAATATCTAATAGACGACATTTCAGAATAAAATTCCGGCAAAAGAGCCCACCAAATATAGAAATGTGTCCAACCGCAAGAGAGAAGTAGAGAGACTCCGACAGCAAGAAAAACATCGAAGACGATCGGATGAACGACGCTAAATGGCAAGACGAAGCAATGCTACTCGCCAACGAGAAGCAAGAGCTAAATTGACCCTTGAATGGCGTTCGGAAATTCTACGGAAAAATGCAGAGCAACACCGAGTAGCTAAAGAGAGCTTAATTAACACATGAAAGAAGCGAGAAAATTCTTCGGCATGACGCTGGACAACATCGAGTGGCACGAGAGAATTCAACTCAAGAAAGAAGGGATGAAATTCTTCAGATAAATGCCGACCAGCACGTGTGCACTAGTTTGCATTAAAAATCAGAGTCAAGTTAGCATAGAACTCAAGCAACGCAGGGAAAAATTTTATTTCAGAGTAGAATAAGTGTTTTTATAGGGAGTTCTGACGGAAAGGTTGTACTTTGAAACTTATGAAATGCATCAGAGCTGGAAGTTTTAGAATGAAAACAGACTGATGAGACCATGCCGAGTCACCGAAACATTTCTGATAAAAGTTAGGAAAGAATCCCGTTTAAAATGCGAATGGAAAATTATGCACTTATATCTGCAACGGTTGTAGCGTACGGAATTGAGGATACAATGCGCAATGTTTTATTGTTTCGTCACTCAACATAAAAATCCTTTAGAACAAGCGCAAGCGAACTTACAAACATAATTTCTATTGCATTTCTGACCGAGTCTTGGCTGTGAATCTAAAAACATACTTTAAAATTATAAGGAGTAGAATCTTAAACGGAAGACAACGCGCCATTAGTTTGAGTCGTTCTGGTGGATGCACTCTTAACACGAGATGTGGACACTGGGAGCATTTCCACAGAGCTCCTGGCCACCCCCACTACCGTCTTGTGCTCTACACAACCTCATCATCAGGTGCAAGGCTAACACCAGCTTCAATTAGGTGCATTACGCTCAGGGTACCAAGTTAGACACATTAACTCAGGGTATCAGATTAGGTCCATTACGCTCAGGATGCCAGATTGGGCACAATAAGCTAAGGGAGCAGATTAGGTGCATCAGATTCAGGGCAGCAGAATGGGCACAGTAGGCTCGAAGGACAAGATTAGGGGAGGCGAGGGGTAGATGTTTAGGAGAGTGAGGGCAGAAGGGAACAGGGGGCGTTGAGGGTAAGAATGCAATGGCGACGTTTTTTTCCATTAGTTTGATGAGTCGGGATCTTTCGAATTAAAATTTCGGGAATCAAAAGCTCACTGAAAAGTTTATAAAACAGAATGTGCAAATATTTTGAAGTCCTCAATGGATACATATTTCAATGAGACAATGAATTTCTTTTTGTTACTTGATAAAAAAAAAAACGCTGGCCAGACCCAACCCCTAGTTCATAGAGGTGACGATAATTTGGGAAAATGTTAATGAGTAGAAGAAAACTATCATAAAGGTTAATTATCACTTATTGAGTGTAGCTAATCAAAAAATCTGTGAAATCTCAATCCGCTATCGTCTTCAGTAGGCTCACTACCTTTCCACTTGACGCAATGCAGTGAAGCCAGAAGCTAAAAATAAATAAAATCCTTTCAGTTGGCCGCATTATTTCACGCATGAGTTCCTCGGCAGTGGGAGCAGATCACAATAATTCCGCAGGTGCACGACATCTCAATCGATTGATTAGTGATCAGCTTCAGTGTTGTACAGATTTAGGCCTAACCATCCGAATTACATGTAGTATCCATGTACGCCTACTCTTCGAATATTAGTTCATTTAAAGTTTAATGGTCGATTGAACAAGTATAATTGAATTTTTTTTTAAAGTAGTGAAAGCTCTCGCTCTGAAATTGTTCTATTTTTCAGCTACAGCGTCTTTACTAAAAATTGTAGTCACAGGTGCCAGCTCTTGATGCCACATTTCACTCAGAAGCATCTAGGATGATGTTGACAGAGCACCTGAGGTGTAAAGTTAGTTTACATGTCGTTAATGAGTGTAAATTATTGACAAGTATTCAATTAGAACTGGTCCAGAGAGTAACGTTTTAGTTCTCTCCAAAATGAACACACTTGCCCCGCGACATCTTGTTTGATCAATGTACACTTTCAAAATGGATTTCAGTTCATAAAGAACAGGCGATTGCGATAATGCACATCATCAAACAGAGGCAAGCTGTGTTTCATTATTTACAGTATTTTTCGATCATCCTAGGCACTAAATGAACGGATAAACTGTACAAGGCCTTCGTGAAGCCAGCGCTGGGCTCAAACACAAATGCACTCAGCCTCGCTGTGTGATGCCTGGGCGAGTGGAGAGAGAGGTGCTGCGTGCAGACCTCGGTGACGGTTGAGAAAGACGTAGTTTTCATCAATGGAAGTTTCCATGATCGTTATCGAGAAACACATTCAAAAATGTAGTCAATGTATTAGTACACGAAGTTTCTTCAAACTAGTTAGTAGAAAAGTTACATAGGCTGTCATTTGGCTCTGAAACAAACTCTGTAAGGCAAAGGCATCGATAAACGCAAAATTTTAACTTACGAAAGCAACACAGTCTCAAATTGCACTGACTAGATGAAATTGCATAAAATTACAAGTAATGACAAGCATTGCTGATCTCAACTTTTTTCAACTATTGTTATCGTCTTTTTCAATGATCGCAATTTCAGCAAATTACACCCAATTTCGGAAGTAATTTATAAGCAATTATTAAGAGAATCATCAATGTCGTCAATGGTTGTTTGCTGGAGAAAAAAGGGGTTGGACGTAAAGGCTAAAGTATACACGCCAACACGCAATTTATATTAACTCTTAAATTCATAATCTTGAAATTCGAGGCCTCAAAGCCTCTGGTGGCAGCGCCCTTTTATTTTGCTGCATAAAATTTGCATCAACATAAATAGAAACACTTATACAAATAGCCAACACATAATAATCGAAGAATTAAAAATGTTCACTTTCAGTGCTCGTACACGAACACGATGCCGTCAATGCGGTCAGCCCTGGTGTTCCTCATCCGCCTGCTGCGCCTCAACCTCTGCCTGCCGTGCACACTCGTGGCCGACGCTCGCAACTCTCCGGTCCCTAAACTGGAAGTCAGCAGCTCCCTTCGAGACGCGTTCGTGGCGTGCACTACGGTCCTTGTCTGTATCAGCGTTTTCAGTTTACTTCACGCTTTTATTGACACTGAGATAAAGACTCTTCAAAACTTGGTTTCTCTGCTCGTATTTGCCATGTATCGCGCTGGATATATCGTAATCTTGATCCAATCAGTTCGCAATCACAAATTACTGGCTAAATTAAAGAATCGTCTCATGTCTTCTGTTCACCCCAAACAGCAATGCACGACTTCATCTTTTGTAACATTATTAGTGAACATTTTTTCAACGTCTTTGGTTACTTTCGTTTCCTACCCAATTATTTTGATTCGCCGAAGTAACATTAGCTGGTATAGGTACCCTTGTTCGATTCACAGGTCATTTTCTTTTTGCTTTCACTCCCTATTGTACGTCACATCTCTTCAGGTTCTATCGCATTCATTGAAGCAAAATGTTTGGGACAATCTAGAACTGTCTCTCAGGAGGAACAAACTGAAAATGAAGACCTGGAAACAGGGATCTAGAAAGACGTCATTCGAAGGCTTGCAAAATCGAATACGGAACTCAGACAACATGCAAATGGACGCAGAAAATACGCACGCTTTATTGGTGGTGATGGAGCACGTTCGCAAGACCACTAAATATCTCTTATCTTACGTCCGGATTCCAATTTCAACGATTCTAGTGTCCGATATGATGGAAATTGTGCTGTCGTTGGCGGACATCGCTGTCGGATATGAGAACCACTGGGGAACTTGGCCTTTCATTTTCGCAAGCACGACTAGAATTATTTACATTTTGAGCTCTCCCGCACATCTGACTAATTCGGTGAGTATTTTTGTGGTGCTCTTTAGCTACAAAAGCATGCAATGCCTCAATGATTTCTCAAAGCAATGATTTCTAACAATAAATATCAAACTAAGTTCAACCTTACCCTTCTTGCTTCAAAGGTACCTCTCAACGTGGCACTCTGAGTGCTTCACTGTTTTCACTGCGCACCGAAGCATTTCCTGCACACATCACGCGTCACTGAAGCGACGTACTAGCATGAGGCCTCACTAATTTAAACGTGTTGCTTTCGTTTCTGAACATCACCTTCTTCCTCTGGTCTGTTGCTCGGACCATAAACTCCCTTCAAAAACAAGGCTCAATTTTCTTCATGGCCTCTGTGACTCGGAAATTTTTGGCATGATGTGAAGCAGAAATTTCAGATCAAGAGGAAAACGCTAGTGAACGGTTGTAACAGCCGAAGTTTTTACACAGGTTTCGTTATATTTCTCGAGGTTGACGGTTGTCCAGCTAGGATTTGAAGTCACTTCTTGTTTTAGGAGAATACACGAAAAAGTAGAACATTCCATTGGGGCTTCCAAGCTTTTGTTTCTTGATGATACGTTTCGAGAGGCAGTGAGCGGCTGTTTCCTGTTGTATGTAAAGGGCCTTCTTCGTCAACTGCATGTCTGCTGCCACACGTATCGCTAACATTCCCCGCTGTGAAGGCAAGTTATTGGGATGATCACAAGTGAAATATTTGTGCAAAATCTCATGCACAGAATAGATTATTTGCGTTTGCACACATTTCGTGTACCTGTAATTTGAACTTCAAAATTTCGTTGCCAGATGATGTTATGTGAGTTAGAAGAGTAATTTTTCTTCCCACTCTCACTTTCACTTCAGTTAACGAAATTTCAGCCGTTGTTCAATTTTCATCCTTTTTATTCCACATTGATCTCGTAAAAATTGAACAACTACAAATATTTTGCTCCGATTTTGACGCAGTTCTGTTGCAGGTTCATGATATTCGAGAAACCCTCGAGATGGTCGAGAGGAGAGTTGCTGGGTCTGCAAAATCAAAAGTAAGCCGAAATGTTAGGTTGGATTCTTAAGGAACCATTTTCATGTTTTCGTTTTCGTAGAAGCATGAAATACGATCAAACCATAAGACAAACAACCACAATACTACCGCTTCAGAATATTTAGGAGGAGCTGGCTGGAAAATTCTTAACTGATAGAATGCAAATTTTGACTTTTGAAACTAAGCGCATCATTAAAAAAATGTAGAAAAATTAAACAGCTTCGCAGACAATTATATTTTGTAGAGCCTAGGAGTCTAATACGCTTTATGATCAGTCGGTGCGTTCTCCGAAACATGCAGAATTTACCATAACATCTCACAGCTTGGGAGACTTAGGCTTTGCAGAAAAATTTAAGATTTTAAGATAACTTGTTCAATTCTTCATTTCAGTCATATCTATTAAATATTCACTTCTCTTCGCCAATTCCCAGCTGTATTTGGAAGTTTTCACTTCTCTGAAATGTAAAAGATTTGCTAAATGTCTAAGTTGAATACTCTACTCTGTTAACAGATTCAAGACGCCCTGGAGACACTCAAGCTGATGCCCAAATTTTCGATCTATGGAGTGTTCTCGCTGGGACCTCACGCCTTCTTACCGGTCAGTTGTGCTCGACGTCACCGACATTGTAGAGCACTAAAGTCATACAAATATTTACGTTCTATTTTTCACTTGTCCGGTATTGTTGAGTGCGAGTGGACGTTTTTTTTAGGATCAACTTTGAACAAATATTCTAGTACTACTTATGTTTACTTTCCGACTTTTCTTCTGAGTTGACGGAGATTTTTTACGACCAATGTTGCAAAAATATTTCTTTCTGTGTGACAAGAGTCCTGAATATTTAGGCGTGCAAGTATTATTGGGAGTCTAGGTCAGTTAGTGAGAAGTTATTGCTTTTCTGCACATCGCATGCGACGTACTATGTAAGTAAAACATTTAAAGATGAAAAGGTCAGTGAATGAAAGTGAATCACAATTCTCAGGTTTCTTTTTTGAATGGTTTTATTTTACATTGTACTTGAGTTACGTCATGCTTCGGTACTTAGCAGCTTGAGTTTAGGATATAAGTTTATGGTTGACAAATAATATAATGAAATAACAATCTAGCAAATAACAGATACAAAATATCTTTCAAAAAAGGTAAGAGGTTCGCTTAATTTTCCCAAATTTCTCGCATAAGTCATAAGAGGACATTCATTGAAATGTCTTCAGTATCTGAACGCAAAATTTTTGCTAATAACTAAACCCAGTAGTTTTTTCAACGATGAGTGCCTAAAATACACGTTAAACATGAGAACATCACAGTGTGGTAAAAATTATCACCGGACCTTATTTAGATCCCGTTGTAAATTATTTGTCCCGTGACGCACTCCAATCTTCAAGGGTACACATCGATGACTTCTATTCCTTCTTCAAATATTGAACCTTCCAATGCATGAAACGCCCTTCACTAAATGATGTGGCTCTAATCAATAAATAAACTGTGCGTTGGAAATCGTTCAAACTATCAGAGAGCTTCAAAGTAAAGAAAGACGAGTTCAGTTAACGAAGTCGAAAGATCGTGCAGATAGTACGCTAGCTTTTCTGGTTCACACACAATCAATGAAAGTAACGAACAAAGCTTCCTTAATTCAGCACTCACATCAACACAATTCCGAATACTGTTACAGTCTTCTTTCAAGCTTTACTTTTTAATCACAGAAGTTTTCGATTCGTAAATTATTAGTTGATTAACAACTCTGTCATTCATAAATCAGTCCTGGTATCCACAAGAACGTGTTTCCATGTATAAAAATTTCTCAAATATAAGGAGGTAGCCCATTTCCTCAGTAAGTAGGTGCGTATCGTTGCTGTTGTCAAACTACAGCATAATTATCCCTTTACGCCGAGTGTGACGAATTCGTCACACAAAAAATATAGGCTTCTTATGCACTGAATTACAAGAAGAGCTCCTTGCAAGTGAATGTGAAGACTTAGGTACATGTTATATCAAAGAAGAGTTCGTTGTTACGTCAGTTTTGCATGCGATACTTAAGTTATCTAACAAACTTCGTGTGTGTGCAACGTATAGTTCACAGCACCTTATTGGTTGTTCAGAGAATTCGGGGTGTGAATGGCTAACAGTGCGAGCTTTGATGGCATTCATGCATTTCTGCCCACAGCTTCTGAGCACCATCATCACCTTCGCCCTCATCAGCTTCCAGGACACGAAGGAATGCATGCCGTGATGCACTAACATGCGCCCTTGCTGCTGGTACATGATTGATAACTCCGCTAAGTGAAGATACTGCGCACACAACGCTCCCAGCGGTGTTTGCCCTAACTACACGGTCATTTGCAGACAAGGTTCGACCGGTCAGAATTATGTAGCCAGTGCAAGTTATATGCCGAATGAACTAAACTTCTTATGAGATTTGGGAAGTTAGTTTAAGCCTTCTCAACCCCAACGGTGTTCCGAGAAAAGTAGGAGGAAGGCATCATTTACAATGAAGTTGAAGGAACGAGGAATCCGTGCACAAGATAGGTTCGCACACAAGATCCCCTGCGCATGGAAAAAGTAAGTTTGAAAGTAAGTTTCTGAAACAAGGTAAAAGTTGAAGATGAAAGTAAGAGATGTTTGAAAACAAGACAGCTGTGAACCAAAAAATGGTCTGGAACAAAACAAACAACCTACTTTATTTCAACACAAGGAAAGCCTACTAAATCTTCAGCTGGGAACCTCACCTTTTCCCCGGGGGAATAGGTGATGGGAAATTGTTGTGGGTTGCTCCAAGCCGCCGTGGTTGAAAAATACTTCAATAAGTTCAATATGTTTAGTTCGGCAAGCTTTGATATTCTAAAGTATTATCTTTTAGTGCATTAATATAATTGTTCATTGGTTTATATATTTTCCAAAATAAAATCCCCCAATAAACGATCCGCTGAGTTTTTTTCAATACTACTGCTCGCGTGGTTGACTTAGATCCGATTTTGTGTCACTCAGAACAGCAACTGTTATTAGTACGAATTTGCTTCCATCCACAAATTTGCATATTTACAGAAAGCGTCGTACTTTGTCGATGTAGGAAACCCCTATGCATTCCTCTGATGTATCTATTAATACTTAACAGGCTCATAGAATCCAATATACGGTGAGAAATTTGATACAGGAGACAGAAAAGAAGCAATTCAAATGCATATCACTTTGGTGAAGCGTCTTTTCTCGAAGGTTGAACACGTGAAATATTATGCCGCGTTTCATTAAAACAAGGACCAAACGCAACCAAAGCTTTCCTGGGAATCGCCATGGAGCTTTGGAGAACTGTAATACAGTAAAGTTCAGTTAAATTATCATCACTCAAACAACGAGCGCAATAAAAAGATACGGAAACTCCACAACGTGTCGAATCAGGGCTATAAAATTCTAAGGATTTAATCAAATGATCCATCATTTGAAATAAAAAGCACAATCTTAGTTAAGGGATGTACATTCATCTCTCGAATATCTGTAAAAAAAAGAAAGGGTGACCAAAACAGAATGGAAAAATCAATAGAACATTCCAGCATCTTTGCTCGAACGAAAAAGCGATCAAATGAAGAGCAGATTTTTTCATTGACCGAAGCTCCCAATTTGTGAGCGAATTTCGTGCGTTCCCAATGCTGTATTCGTCATCATTAATTTAACATTCGTAGTTTGGTCACACCCGTGACTACAATGTTTAACTAATGCGCTGAAAACTAGGACAAATTTAATCGTGAGCTCCCATTATGTTAATAAAAATTTCAATAAACTTGTTGAATCGACTATTGAACTTAATGAATACCACTTGTCCGTGGGATGGTTGGGCCTGAATTTATACAGCACTGAAGCTTATATTTATTTAATCGATTGGGACGTAGTGCACCTGCACAATTTGTGGTCCGCTCGCACTGCCGAAGAACTCAAGCGAGAAAGAAGACTGCAAACTGAAAAGATTTTATTTAACGTCTTTCTAGGATTTCATTATCTAGTGATATCCCGCGATATCACCCAGAATATCACGGTTTAGTGATACCCCTGATTTTCTTTAGTGATATCCCTGTTAGTTTTCGCGGTGATCGCAGAGCGAGAGAGAGTTAGTTTGATTCAGATCTTGCATACCATATTGAACCTCAACTGCCCCAGGAGCTGTCTTTAAGAACGAGAAGCTTAATCCGCTTGTACGAATCACCTTGTATACAATTTTCCGAAAACGAATGATTAAATAAAACAAAAAAGGAGTCTTTTATTGCGATTAAAACTGTCCGTCTGGGAGTGCGATCCGCTCTTTCAACATGACTTGGATGAATATAGTTGAACAACAAAAGTTACACACACACGCAGGTTAAATGAATACAATTTCTAAGAATTCTTTAGTGATCCTTCCTCGTTTGCAGCAGCTGCATCACATGAACTAAGAATGATAACCCAGCAGCTACAACAATTTCGGCTGACTCAGTTAAATACTTAGTGTGCGATTACTGCTATGTGCTGTAAATAACATAGCTTACACTAGAGCCAGTTGTGTAACTTTTTTATCATCTTCGAATGTGGTTAAACAAAAGATAAAATTTTGGTTTACAAATATGTTAAACGAAGATTTTTGTGTTCATAAAATCGTGCATTAGGTAAACGCTTATAATGTACAAACATGTCAAACAAACTTGACTATTTTTGTACGCGATTGGAGGTAAAAGTAGCAATTGTCACTGTGACTTCAATGGCAAATTTTATATGGTAAGGCTACATATTATTATCAGAATTTAGCAGTAGATTAATCAATAAGCATTAATAATGACAATTATTATGAATCGTCGGAAAAACAGGAGCTAAAATCTTTACATGCTTGGAGCGCACCACAATGACATTGTGCACGGTTGTGGCGGCATTCAGCTCGTGAAACATAATACAACAACAGCGTAGGCCTCACAGGCATTCCTTCGAGTCCTGCGTAGGCCTCATAGGCATTCCTTCGAGTCCTGCGTAGGCCTCATAGGCATTCCTTCGAGTCCTGCGTAGGCCTCATAGGCATTCCTTCGAGTCCTGGAAGCTGACGAGCACGAAGGTGATGATGGAACTCAGCAGCTGTGGGCGGAAAAACAAGATGCAGGTACATTATCTAGAGCCCATGAAATGCAGTTATGTAGAAGTTGAAAGCAGACTTGTAATAAATAAAATTCCGACTCTAGTGTGGACATACTTAAACGGTCTATGTAAATAAGGGCCAGTGAGTACAGATGAATGGTTATTAGATGACATTCGTGCGTTTCATTCTAAACTATCCAACTCATTTTCACGCTAATCATAGAGCCCATTTTTTCAAAATATCATTTGGAAAGATCATTCAACAAAATCAGTTTCGCTCACCATTCTTTCAGCTATGCCATCAATGTTCAAGAATTGAAAAAACATTAGTCAATGTCCGGATATATGGCTGATTAGTGTGTAATTTTTAGTCATTCTAAATAATTCCCATCGAGTGAAAAATAAAGCGTCAATCACAAGAATTTGACAATGGCCCTGCTGAGTTTCCCCCCCTGCAAGGATGCACAGCTCACCGGTAGGAATGCATGCGGCCCTAAGGAGAAGACACCGAACATGGAAAATTTTGGCATCAGGTGAAGTGTTTCTAGAGCGTCCTTGATCTGAAAGTAGAGGAGAGTTACGAGTATCACTTTGGTATTTATTTTTATGTAAACTTTTGAAAATGCCATGATTTTGCAATTTTTAATGAATCAGTATATGACGATTTAAAAAAACATGATCGTCTTTGGATTTTTGAATATAATGGAACAGATTTTGAGGCGCATTTGAGGATATTTCAAACATGTTAAATAGGCGGAAATATTTTTAAAAAGTTCATATTTCAACGATATTTGTACAAAAACTCCTAAAGTCATCACAGCAGCAAAAAATTTCGTGACAATTGCTCGGAAAACTTCAGAAAGATCTGCACAAAGCCATCTATAATTTTGTCAATTAATTTTTTGATAGTAAACAAAGTTTTTTTCGTTACAGAAAAACCAGAGCATGCCCTGTTCATCTTTTTATTTCTTTCACAAGTAACCATTTCGAACACCAGAAACAGTTTTTTATGTATTTGCTGATACGAATTGGCCTTTCCTCATCACATATGACTTGGATCGATTGGCCTGACGTAGCACAGATCAGATAGTCCACTCTGAGACCTCCATGGAATTCTTTCGTGATGGTCCTTATCGATCTTTCGAAGTTCTCATCGATATTTTTTTGAGCATTCTATTTCAATTCTGGTGTTCGGATCGTATAAGCGAGTTGCGAAAGTATTTCCTCTTTGCTACAGAGGAAAATTTTTCCACACATCCCTCTAACTCCAAGCAAACTTTGTGAACAAATGATCTGGTCACTGATTTCTAAATCGCTTTCTTCTCCAGTTAAAGCAGCCGTGACTGCACGTCTTTTCATTCCTTGGGTAAACATCTTAATCTAAATAGGTTATCTGAGATAAAAAAATGTAAGAAATGATTTGAGTGGGTACTGAAGCAAAAATGCCATGGCTTCGAATAGCCCAAGCACACTATATTCTAATTATTAGCGAGTTCATTTTTCTAATGATGAATAAAACTTTCGATGGTTAATTTCACTCGTTCCGTTTACTCTATGTAAAAAATTAGGAAAATATCATAGGATAAAATCCTACTTAATAGTTGAAATCCTACTTTAGATTTGAAATCCTACTTTAGATTTGAAATCCTACTTAAAAGTTGAAATCTTACTTTAGATTTGAAATCGTAATGTAGGTTTTAAATCCGGCTTGAAATTGGAAATCCTACATAAAATCTGAAATCTTACTTTATATTTTGCAGGCGCCTCAACTCTCCTGGCAACCATCCTCAGCGTCTCCTGCGCTTCACCGACCTGCAGCGCAGTGTGTCAGAGCATGAGGAGCGTCATCTTGTTTGTAAACTTTTGTTGCATTTTAAATCTTCTAAAACAATTAAAAGTTGTAAAACAATGAAGAGTTGTTAAATGATGAAAATTTGTAAAACATTGAGAAGTTGTAAAGCAACGAAAAGTTGTAAAAAAATGTGAAGTTGTAAAACAATAGAAAGTTGTAAAATAATGAAAAGTTGTAAAACAATGAAAAGGTTTTAAAACAATGAAAAATTGTACAACAATGAAATGTTGTAAAACAATGAAATGTTGTAAAACACTGAAAAGTTGTAAAACAATGAAAAGGTTTTAAAACAATGAAAAACTGTACAACAATGAAATGTTGTAAAACAATGAAAAGTTGTAAAACAATGAAATGTTGTAAAAACACATTGAAAATTCGTAAAGCAATGAAAAGCTATGGAACAACAAAAGGTAGTACAGCATTGTTCATTAAAGGTAGTACAGCAATGAAAGGAATCGTACATGGCCTACTGGAGATCCATCGAGAGTAGCATAATATTATTTCTCTTGGAAGCAGCCAAAACAATTTCTGTTTACAGTAGATCTCTAATTTGCATTTCAAATTTGTCGAACAAGTTTTGTAATATTAGTGCACACATTCAAAATTTAATTATCATCTCACCACAGATGGCAAATGCAGTAAGATCTACATTGGACTGAGAGATAAAAAAAATTAAAATTTTCAATGCCGAAAATATTTTTGTCCGCTCATGAGACGCAGCAGTAAAGTTCATCTTTACTTGATCACTATTCACATCGGAAAACTTAAAGAGAAGGTCCCAAGATATATCGCTTTCCCAGCACTAAAACTGCACAAATTTCCCATCATATACTAATGATGTATACATGTGATCACTTTGTAAATTGGCACCTTAAAAAAATGACTTGAAATGTGCGCAAAAATAGCGAGTAATTAAAATGTGTCTTGTGTTTCAGTTCAGTACAGAACACATGTATTTTGACTGAATTCAGCTCACTTCAGCACCTGCGTTATTTGATTTTACGATCATTCAAAGCTGACCACAAAAGATTTTCTTAAGTATTGAATCCTTTTACCCAAAACTAGAGGTCCTAAGTAAACACATAGAGATTGTTACGAACTGATTGATTAAATTTCCGAGATTCTGTTTCAGTTGCACGATGATATTGACAAATATGCACCCCAATTACGGTCAAAAACTGATCTCTCAAGGTCAGATGTACTTTTTTTACAGGATGGACATCCCACATGCATCGACAGATATCGCAGCTCTTGAAGCAGGTATGTAGGCATTACTTTAATAAAGAAATTTCCTTCAGTTCTTTTGCTCCTGAGTTTTCAATGTCATTACGAAAAGGTCTAGGAGGATTAATAAGGAGATGTAGCTTAGTCAAGCGTGAAATTGAAATACAAACTATTGCAGGGGCTCAGTGTTGTAGAACAATTTTCTCCTAATGAGACGTGAAAATGAAGCCAATGACGTGATCACACAATGAACGTTTTCAGACTTGCTGAAATGCGAAGTGCGCCATATTTGGATAAGTAATGATTTCAACAGCCATCATATAATATATTTAGATGCTTACCGCATTATTCAGTCGTGCTGGGGAGCTCATCACACACACAATTCTGCTCACGGCCGATAAAATAAAAGGCCACGTTGCCCACAGGTTTGGATGCCCAACTGCAACTTCGGTGAGAGACAAAACAACTTCTACCATGTCGGCTGTCAAAATTATACAGAGAGGAATCTTGACATAGGACATTAGCGCATCAGTCACGCTGCGTATGTTCTCCGTTGCGCGCAATATGTTAGAAATATCGTATTCGTTCAGGTGTATGATCTCTGAGGTTCGTATTTGACTTTGCAAGGCTTTGATGGACATATTTTTATATTTTCGTAGCTTTTTCTTCAGTTTTATGCTACTCAACGACGGTGTTAGGCAAGTGCAAACGTTCTGGGTCAGAGAATATGATAGAATATTCAGAGCTGTGTGGAAAAATAGTACTTGGAAACAGAAATAAAACGACCTGTGCATCGAACAGGGTAAGTTAATCCAGAATATCGGATCTTTATTTTGGTAACTGCTGGGAAAAGAGACGAACGCGTTGAGAGATGTTGAGGTTAAGTTTGCGAAAGCCATCATGACGAATAAGGTCGTTAATTTTTGATCGGAACGAGCCAAAATCAAGATTCGATTGATTAATTTAGTTAGCTGTCGATACATGTAAACAGAACGCATCAAAATGACTATGTATCCAATACGATAAATAGCAAATGTGATCATCCAAACAAAATGTCTGACAACTATCTTCATTTCAGTGATAAACAAGACATGAATCGACCTGACGATACTGATACAGACAAGGACCGTTGTGCACGCCACGAACGCGTCTCGAAGGGAGCTGCTGACTTCCAGTTTAGGGACCGGAGAGTTGCGAGCGTCGGCCACGAGTGTGCACGGCAGGCAGAGGTTGAGCCGCAGCAGGCGGATGAGGAACACCAGCGCTGACCGCATTGACGGCATCTCGTTCGTGTACGAGCACTGAAAGTAAACGTTTCACATTCTTCGATTATTATATGTTGGCTATTCTATCGCGTTGGTGTAGAAGGGATGCACTGAAACTGAAATTTCAAATTAATTTATTTTCAATCGTAGAAGAGTCAATATTATTTTAAAAATTTAAAGAGAATTTGATAGTCCATTGCCTAAGTGACAAAGAGGAACCTTATGGTGAAGCAAGTTCAATAAAGTAAAAATGTTCACCATCTCACCGTAGCATCAAATTGAAGTTATTGTGGAGGAAATAATGACGGAGCGCGTACAAAGCGCTTTATGAGCCCATGTGCTAAGATTAGAAATACGAGAAAATTTGTCAAAAATTTTAGACAGGCTTTCAGTTCAGAAATATGTGCATGGACTTTAAGAATCGCGGAAATAATTCATTGAAATTATGTGCTCAATTAAAATGATGTAGTCGTCATGACGAGTTCAAATGAATTTTTTTACGAAATGAAAACGAGAAATACTGCGACAGGCTTGTGCTCTCATTAAAAAGAATTTTGAGCAATGCTATTTATGTTAGATACATCCCTTAGGGGAGTTCACACTATTGTTGAAGCGGAAGCCGACTCTCCTGAATTCTAAAACTACATGAATTGAAATTCGTGAGGCAAAGAACTCGCCAGGCAAAGTAATGCCATCCGGACGTTCCGTCACACCTACACATGCAGGCTGGGCCAAAAGTAACTGACGCTTTTAATTTGCTGGCTGAGTAAATAGGATACCAAAATAAACCATACAAAGGTTTCGATTTCGAATGAAACATAGTTTACCTTTTATTAGCAAATAAAAGGGTCATTTACTTCTGGTCCACTTTGTAAAACATTTTTGAACGATCGCAACGCTACGAGGGAAGACTACTGAATCAGGCCAATGCAATTTTGACCATACTTCGAAAGGACCCAAAATCGGCGTCTTGTAAGAGATGTGTTTTCGTCACAATGATCTGTAAAATTTTCCAAAACCCTCCTGATGATCTACCGCGTGTCTATTTTGTGAAGACCACGCTATGCTTAGATCAGTTGAATACAAACATTTTCCATGTTATGGCACCCAAGTTCGTGTAGTGAAGAAGACACAGTTGTGCTGCCAGTGGCCCCCAATTCCGCCTCTTTGTCACTCTTCACACAACGAGTTCCGATGTTTGGTGCTGCGATCCATTACGTTCAACATCCAGTGAACATCAACGCGATATTCAAATTGGTCCCTCGAAATACACAAGATGAGTTTCAGATCTTTATTTGAATCATGCGGCAGCATAATCGACTTAAAGAAATGGTTAGATCACTATTGAACATTATTAATAAATAATGACGCAACGATAATCAATTACTACAATTTATCCAAAGTCGTAATTGCACCAAATTAGGCTAGGTGCAAGTGTATGGGTCACCATGGTAACCAGTTTGGGTCATCCAGTCTTTCGTGGTAATTGGTTGTGGCGTTTTATGCTGTAGAATGTGACAGGCATGTAGAGAGGAACTTGGCGTCTATTTTACGTTAGAAAATACAACTCCTATTCTCAAAAAATAGAATCTTCAAGACATAAGATCCTTTATTGTCATTTTTCAGAGTCAAATTTAAGTTTTCTCGCATGCTTTGGAAATGATTGCGTGGAAAACAATCGATAAACATTCTTTTTTATCCATTGAATAGGAAACTATTTGCTGATATTTTCTATCTTTGAGGGGATCTGTTTAAAAGTGAAAAATATTAGCCCCCCCAAGGTGCTTAAGTTCCAGCATTTATGAATATCAACTCTACATACACACTGAGATGTGTAGCATTAGGTTGTCCCTGTTTTTTTGCAATGCATATTGCCCATTTGCTTCAATATGCGAAATGTGTTGAAGGGGGACCAAACAATATAAAATGTTTAAAACCTAAATTATGCTCTTAATTATAAGTCTTAAACTTAACTTAACTTAACTTAACTTAACTTTAACTTGAACTTAAATCATTCTCTACAGAATTCAAGACACGCTCAACACACCTGGACTGACACACACACGCACGCACGCACCTCCTCGGAACAGCTCGGCTTCACAATGCTTTGTGTTAACAAAGAGCAGCTATGGGACCCCATCGATTAATTTTTTCACAGAAGTCTTGCGGAACAATTTCATTAGGTCGTTTATTAATTTGAAAGAGCCGTACTTGTTAGCTCAGTCCTGCGTTGCCTTTGTTCTGGTGCTCCAACATCCGACTGTTGGTGTATCAAGAGCGTTTCAGGACGGGAAACACAATCCTTAGTAAAAAATTCAAGCGACTTAGGTTTATTGCGTACAGGAAATGACCAATCAATCATAAACACAGTTGAGCGAAATTTTTTAATTTTTAACAACGACCGTTCTTATTCATTGAAGAAAAAATTGTCGTATAGTGAGTGATGAATGCTAAGCAGTCGAGTTCAGTTTGAGTACTGCAAAGTTTCTTAGTAAATTGAACAATGCTGCCAGGTATTGAGATACGTTAACAACCGAAGCCAGCCTGCAGTGTGTGATGAGCGGATCTGTGATACAAGCTTCATTGCTAATATTTATTTCTATACAATAGTAAGAGGGGTGTCCGTCTGTCTGACCGGCGCCAGCCTGCAGTGTGTGATGAGCGTATCTGTGATACAAGCTTCATCAACTCCACAATTTCCTGTGTATTAATTCAACAGATTCGAGTAGGAATGAATATCACGTGAATTCTTAGGAAATAGGAACGTGTGTCGTGTGATTTGTCAAACATTATTGTACATTTTTGACCGGCCGTATGCGCTCGGCCTCATAAACTCTCGAGAGATTTAATTTTTTTATTTATTACAGCCTTTCTTTCATTTCGTCTTTTTTCTTATTTCAAATAAAGGGGGGGGG
>JACJUY010001975.1:71726-91077 GCA_014220935.1 Platorchestia sp. MABIK
TTTCGCAGACGTCAAATTGCTTGCATTGCGTAAACATAACGAGAGCTGAGTACAGTCCTCACCATGAAACGGAAATGGGGAGCCCGAAAAAACAAACAAACAAAAATAAAATGGGCACCAAAATGGTTTGGGAGAAGTGGCAAACCGAAAGTGGAGGGTGAAATCCGAATGAATAATCGCGTACAATCGGCAAAGATTTCAAGAACGAAATCGACTGGGGAATTGTAAGTTTCTCTGTAAATCATGATTTAAATGAAGGTCGCTTTGGGAGCAAATATTACTCAGATGTTTGGAAATGAAACTGGAAATTATTAGGGCAAAAAAATGTTTTCTACTTCAGAAAGGTAAAAACTTACTTGTGAAGTCTTACCAGTTTTTATGAGATAAAAAAGAATCAGCACAGTCGAGCAGCGCTGAAGATAATATCTAGATTTGATAACATTTAGATTAGGGCTGATTAGCAGATAATATCTAGAAAAGATCAATCTAAATAATCAGGCGTGTTTTTTTAATGCCATATTTTGTACCAGTGTGTAAAATACGACAACACGCTTTCGTGTTTTTGTAAAGTATATCTATACACGTTACCGCGGCGATGAGAGCGTTTATTTATATATATGAAGTGTTATGAATTGTGCTCTGCAGCACCTGAGTGAATAGAACATTACTGTAGATCAGATGACACTTTTTATATCAGTTGAATGGTATCTACGATACCAACCAAGCAAACAGATCCCATTGTAACAACATAGGAGAAATTACGCACCAAAAAATAAATTTATGAATTTATGGAGACACCTGACGTTTTATTACACAATGTTGATTGGGACCATTAAAAATTTTCAATCGTTGGGACCTATCGCAGATTTTTCAAAACGACTTTCACACGTTTTACCGTAATTTTAATTTTAAAAAACTTTATCGTTCCGACAGAAGGTACCTGTTGTTAATGGTGATAACTCTAATCTCAATTTCCTATTTTTTACGAAAATAATTGCTGCTAGTTTCAAAGAGTTGACAACTCATTTTGAATCAATGAGAACTTTGTTGATGTTCATAATATAGAGTTGTAGATTTGCGTTCAAAAACTGACATCGAACAACAAAGCGCTTGAACTAGCGATGTTCACAAAATCTGTAATTCGTTGGAGGTTACAGGAACACTAGTCTTCATGAGTTTGTCTGCTAAATTGTATTAATTGGCAGTGAATGCATTACGCAACGCAGATGGACAAGCAGCTCCTTTGTCTCGTAAATAAAATAACTACCAATTGGAATAATTTAACGAAAGTTGAAAAACTAAATGAAGTTGTTTCAGAAAGTTTCGTTCATAGAAATATAGTTGATGTTCATTTTTAAACGCTTTATTTTTCAATTCGAAACGGCCTGAAATGAACACCAATGCTTCTGAGAATCAAAACTGATAAATAGGCAATGACACCACGACTTATTTATTTCATGCATTACTTGAGCACACATGAAAAAGTTGACAGTCAACAATCTTTTCAGAAATAAGATACTATCAGTGATTCGTATTTGTTTTCCTGCGGTAAAATAAAGAAGAAAAAAGTTAAGTATTCATTTTGTCTTATCTTGAAAATAACGCAGAAGATATCAGCGCACTTTATGTGATTAGGATCCTGATTTTTTGCACTTTTTACGAAAGCTTTTACGAGCATAAAGTGATGATGATGGCAGCGGAGATCACGAATCACGCAGAGTTCGGCTCCGAGTGCGGTTGTTCGGTGCGGAGAGCAGGCCTTATATTCTGGCGCCTCGTATCCAAGTTACGCAGTCCTGAACTTCAAGGCAGTTCGACAGCGTTTCTCATCCTACTCCAACGATTGCAAAATGTGAGTCACAAAATATGACGTACAGCTAAATGCAGTGTGATGAGTATGGTGTAAATAGACGTGTAGTTAAGTACTGTGTACGGTGTGACCGGTGGCTATGCACTGTGTGAGTCTCTTTAGGTGCGTATAGCACTTCTGGTTTGGTGCCATAAAGCAGTTTGAGAAAAGTGGCCCACTGGCTTGCTCGTCTAGTTATTGTTTCACCCTCAGATCGTAGAAGCTTCTACCATTTCTAAAACAGACACTGACCAGAGCTCGATCATTGATCACAGGCACGGCTCGACGTGATCGTGTACTCCGAAGGGTTGCCAGAGTCAATTTGCATTGCTTTAGTTTTTGAGTTTCCGTTGGGAGGCTAATATTTTGTTGGGATGCTGTATCTAACTTAGGACTCAGTCGAAGTATCTAACTCAGAGTCGAACAGTTTTAAATGTATGTATATCTAATGATGTAACCAGTACACACTGCCACTCAAAAATGACGGGATTCGATATTTTCCTTAAATGAATCTCTTAGATGTGGAGGACAAACAAATATATCTATCCCAACAGTACTCGTGATTAAAATATTCTTGTGCTTGTGCACTGGTGAAACTCGTATCACAGAACGTGGCACAGAGATGGGCCAGCCAAGCGAGCAATCACTGCTTATTGTTTTCTAATATAAGCCAGGAAGTTTATGAAAAGTTTTGCTATATCTTTTTCATTGCGAAAAGTTGCATTTTCTTAATTAAGCAGTGGATTCAATTTTCATTGTCGCAATATTTTTTGGTTGGTAAACTTTTGTGGTCGGAAGCCATGTTTTTAAATCATCTGAATGATATCTATTATACTTTTGATATACTATCTTTTTAATGAAAACAATTCTCAACTGCACAGAACTTTAATCATGTATCTTCCTAGTTTAAAAATTAAGACTAATTTGCATTTGTATAAGTTTTAAATAGATCTGAATTACTTGGAATGTTTCAGACAGGAGATATAGAAATATTTGTATAAATTGTGCAAATTATTATAGTGAGGATTTTGACACCGCGACATTTAAACAATTTAAACAAACAATTTAAACAATTTATTTACCACAGGTGATACAGAGGTAGAATGTTTCTTAAGTCTAGTACAATGGTCAAACTAGAGTATAGCTACCTGTGGGCCCGAACTAGTTCAGCGACTTCTAGGGCATCCTACCATCACATTATTCTAAGGTGTACAATAATGTTTAACCTAATTCACTTAACCTAGTTTCGCAATAGACTGATCAGTGAGATAATTGGCTTGGTATTTGATGCTGTATTTTACAGTAGAGGTCAGATGAAACCAAATGAAAGAAAACTTTGCTTCTCAATGTAAATCGTAAATTTATTTACGAAGTAACAGCCCAGGACAACGCCCTCGACGTTAACTGTTACACTACTTTCGAATATTTAACTGGTCTTGAATTTTGGAACGCAACTCGACAATGAATTTTTCCTTTGCCACGCTGTTAACGCGCTACTTGGGTTCTTATCACGGAGAATATCTCAGAACTTGCGGACATATGGGGAGCTCCACGGTATCCAGGCTACGACCAAATATGGGGAGCTCCACATATGGGGAGCTCCACGGTATCCAGGCTACGACCAAAAATTTTGACAGGTAAAAAATCCGTTCACTACATAGTCCACCCTCCTTGATTTGAAATAAGAAAGAAGACGAAATGATAGAAAAGCCGTAAGAAATAAAAAAATTAAATCTCTCGAGAGTTGATGAGGCAGAGTGCACACGGCCCGTCAAAAATGTATAATAATGTTCGACAAATCACAAGACACACGTTCCTATTTCACACGTTCATTCCTACACGAATCTGATGGATTAATACACTGGAAATTGTGGAGTTGATGAAGCTTGTATCCTAGATACGCTCATCACACTCTGCAGGCTGGCTTCGAACAGACAGATAGACAGACACCCCTCTTATACGAGTAGTATAGATTAGTAGTGATGCTGTGAAAGGGCTAGTGGACAGAAGTGACTTCGATTAATGCAGTGTGTGATGTCACTATGCTGATAATAATACATTAAGTGAGTTCACTCTGCTTCAAGGCAGGCCCGATCGTCTGATATTGTGATCAAAAACTTTCACTGATCTCTGGTCATTTTTAGGAGAGCTCTTTCTACTTTGCTCCTGAAAGATGCTCTTCTTCACCTTTCGTCCTGGGCTAAACCTGACCATGAAGTAATTTTTGTTTGTCTTGTGAACACATAAGCAGTTTTATCGCATAGCGGATTAATGTAATATCGTTGGCTTTGAGTAATTTTGTTGTTGCAAAGATAGAAAACCTGTTGATTGTCGAGAAAAATTGAAAAAATGTATAGCAAAGTTGTAATGTAAGAGAAAAGGCGTATGATATCTTTGTAGCATTAGGATGCCTAATATATCATTGTAAACGATTTATTGCTCTATCACAAAGTATTCATTAAGGAATTTTGCAACTGAACAAAACGAGCAGAAATATTCAATATTTAAAAATAATTAAATAAAAAAATTTTTCAAACTTATAAATTAATAAATAGATTTCTTTTTATTAAATTTAAAAATAAATTTTTCACATTCGTGGTGTTAGAAAAACAGTCACTGGACTAGGAGTGAAGCTCTAATGAAAACGTGGACAGAGATTGAATAGGGCCAAAGAAAGCACAACAAAGGTGTAATGACAGAGTTGGAATAGGGTCAATGAAAGTCCATACAGCACAACGGTAATAACGTGACTCGTATTCCCGCAGGTCGAGTTTGCGGCAGCTGCTGCTGGTGTGTGTGGTCGCGGTGACAATCATGACCGCCGCTCCGATCGCCAAGGAAGAAATCCGCAACACTCCCCAGAAAACAAGTTCATCTTTGGCAGGAACAGGGACTTCCGGCAACTCGATATCGGGCAGTGAGACTGACTCAACTTTGCAAGATTCATTTTTGAAAGATGCGATAACGCCCATCGCTCTGCAGTTAGGCAACACGTTCAAGCAGCTGTTTGGTGGTGAGAAGTTGGTTCAAACCGTCGAAATCGACAACAATTCCACTTTGGACCGGTCAGGCACTTCGACAAGTCATTCGAACGCAACTGCAGAGAAGAGCCCAGACAAAAACTTCTTTAACTTCAATACGGATGTTAAAGTTAATCAGCACTTCGAGATCAGCAGCTTGAATAATGAAAAAAATTCTTCATTTCCTTTGAAATCCTCTAGCAGCATTCGACCTGATTTTCAAACATTTAACGATAGGAATTCTTTTCCTACATCGAATGAAGAAAATTCGGCCCATCCCCAACAAAACCCGAATGGAAATCCATTTACTGAATTTTTGAAGCCGCGTGCCGTGCCCGCACCATCTGATGATGCGCTCTTCCGAAAACAGCATCGGAAAGATAACTTCTCTGAGACTTCCCCTCGGCCGAAATCCTCGTATTCTTCCATTCCAACTGAAGCTTATTCTAGGACTGACGAAAGTTCGTCACACACAGACGGAGCTGAATACGAAAACGAGCCTAGAGAGAAGCGAAGAGTTGCCTATGATCGAAACGAAGTCGCATCAGAGACCCACCCATACGACCATAAGCCCGAGAAAAAGACGCAAAAACTGGGCTACGAAGAGCACAAATCATCGAAGTTAGCAGCGCAAACTTTGCTGTCAGCGGAAGACGAAAGGTTTCCTCCATCTCATTACGTACTGCCGTCACTGAGCGCAAATTATGAGCCGTATATACAAGAGAAAAAAAAGTTCTACTTTTTACACTACAGTGCACCCTCTCCTCGATTCCAGTCTTCCTATGCCGTGTCCCATCCGATGGAATTCACTGCGCACATCGTTCCCAGCCAGAGATTTAGCAACGAATATTACGATACTCTCTACATCACGGATGACCATGTAGATAGCACAAAGCCCTTCAAAGATGACAAATTTCAGTGTTGCAATCCCTGTTTTGATTACGCTGGCTTCCATAGGGACTGTAAATTAGAATTCTTTTACGATGAACATGGCGTTGCTGGCTACGATGGAAGTTGTCTGAACGATCCGGGATTCTACGAGACATGCAACCCGTGCGGAAGAGCCCGGAAAGTTGTCAAAATGGCAAAGCCAGACTCTGATGATATTCTGGAGTTCGAGACCTACGAGGAAATAAGGAAGTCGGGGCATTCCTTCAAGGATGATGAAGGCAATTTGTTCCAGTTCATCTCTCGAGAACTATTGTACAACGAGAGGGAAAGAGATTTTACGTATAGAATTCCCGACGGCTACGATACATCAGAAATGTTCAAATACTTTAATGGTCCCAGGTCTGATGATCCACAAAAAATTTCTAAGAGATTGTCCGAATTGGTCGCCGTTGAAAGTGACAGTTTTGAGAAATTTTTTCGTCTTTTAAAATCTTACTTCCGATGATGGGCTTGCTTTATGATGCAAACTCATTGAAATTTCACTATTTTACTAAATTATTTGATTATTATGAACGTCGTCATAAGTCAGATAATGGAATGGGCTCTCGAACTATGAGTCGTAATGTGTTTAAAATCCTTACATTCCCTCGAGCTGATCCCGTGTGACGTGAAGTGAAGATGAACTTTTTATCAGACTTTCAGGTGGTCGCACCTCTCCTCCATCTCAAATTATTCAACTGCAAATTAGCAGATCAGGTGAAACTGGAGGCACTTTGTGTGATAATCGTTATTACTATCACTTCTGCGTAATCGAACGGTTTCTTGGAAATCTAAAAAGAAGCACCAACGTCGTTACACATGTTTAAAAAACCAAACGTTTCGGACTTATAAAAACGCAGCAGTGCTTTTTTGTACTGTAGCATGGATGTGAACCTGATGAATTAACGTTGTTAATTCATTTGTAGACTGGAGCTGTCCCCTCATTTCTGTCGTTGGTAGGGCACGGACCTCATTCAAGTATGTTGGAGACCTGGTAAATAACGTGAGTTGGCAATGAAGACGACACAAATCAATTTATTTTTTGGAAAGAATGAGGTCCACATGATCGTGCACGAAAAAGAAAAAATAAAAACTGTTCATTTCCTAAAAAGATGATACAAGAACCATCATTGGTTTTTAAAATGCCAGAAGGAAATCAAACCTTGTTGCATTTTGCAGTGCGCCTAATGGCAGCCGTGTAAATTAAGAACACAACAGTTGGCCATCATGCACGTGGTAAATTAAAGTAAGGTCTGGGTAATACGTTAATTGTAAGCTTTATGAGTAGTGGGCATCGGTGTCACGTAGCGCTCAAACCAACGTTCTGATTTTGCTCCAAATTTTGTTCCGTCATTATGTCCATCCTTGTATGTTTCATTTGTTGTTTTAGGTATTATTTTCAAGACTCTTTTCTTACGATACTTTCTAACTACGCAATAATTTGCTGTTCACAGTCATGTGGGTGAGTTTACGTACTTCGGTTGTTTTTTATAATCGGTCCGATGTCGTTGTTATTTCAGAGTAATGAAGAATTAATTAGTCCCGAGAGTGGATAAGGTGCTGATCTCCACCCCGTAAGGACCATTCATGTTGCCTCACTAGTTAACTCTTCCGAGGCACATAATTTATCAGTAAATGTTTTGTGTCGGTCATTTGAGGGATTAAAATCAAAGTACGAGAGATTTTATTTCATAAAATTTATTTATGAATTTTATGATTGCAATCCATTCTGGAGTAAATATTTCTAAAGTGTTTGATCGTTGGTTTTTTCAATTTATGACTGGCCAAAAGTTTCTTAAAGCTTTATTTAAAAGGTTCGGTTTATTTTGTGGTGAATTAGAATATCTTTTTTTTTCTACTGTAGAGGATGGCAATTTTGTACCTGCCTAATAAAAAAATTACATTTTTGTAATTTCTTTTCACCCCTCATGCTGAAGGAGATACATAACAGCATACTTGATCGTAAATGAAACTACCAAGGCTGCTACTCTCAAAGTCAATATTTTAAAAATTATTCATTGCTCCCAAATTTAAAAAGGTAAACGTTCTAAGAGGTGAAAGGGTAAAGCATCCTTGATGTAGTAATTGCTATAAAATGGTTTATTCTTAACTGAAACATAAAGTTTATTTTAAATTAGCTGAAATTGGACTGCTGAAGTCGTCTTGAAAGCGAATTTAATTTGATAGAGAAGACAATTCCTAATTGTAACAAGAAGTGTTCACATTGAACATTTACACTAACTCTGGCTCATTCATAGCGCATTTTCCGGCACAGCTTATATCCCTGTTGTACTTAGCACTTTGACTGCGACGTGAGCCACCGGTGGTCACTGAGAGGATTTACACAACGCTGCTCACCGACCAGTAGTCACAAACTCAACTTTGGTAAATACTTAATCAAAGCTAAATGAGGGCACGATCCAGTTCATGTTTGTTATTTTCAGCTTTATATAAGACGATTAACTTTAAATTTGAGTTGAATAATAAACTTCAGTTCAACCCACCGCAGTGAAGGTGTTAAGAGGGCTTAGCGCAGGTTAGGATTCGTTCGTCACTTACATAAAATGTTTGTTATTTGTTGAAAGCCTCTCTACATGTCGTTGACAGTCACCATCAACACTCTGCTATCAACGCTCACTTATCATCAACGTTCAGTTATCATCAATGCGTGCGACGTTTACTAAGAATCCTTCAACAATCAAGGAAAAGTTATTTCACATGATTGAATTTGCCTTTTGAAGATATCAGTTTCAACTGTAAAGTTTTATTGAATTTCTAAAATGTCAGTTTGACTCTTAGGTGTGATGAGTGAGAATTTCAAGATGTTTTTCCACATTTTTTGGTTTTGCCTTGAGGAATGCTTGTTTTAGGTGATCCTTAAGATAGCCTGAGAAAAATTGATTCCGCCTTTCTCAAAATGCGGCTAGTCTAACGTTGAATAATACGAGGTTAATTGACAAGAACATAACATTCTGAGCAAACAAGAGCTAAAAAGCCTTAACTGCTTTGTTTCTTTGACTTTTTCTTCTGACCATACTATCGAAAACTTCGGAATAAAATCTCAATCGATTAACTCTCCGAATCGACCGTTCTATTTGACAGGCAAAGTTTTTGTCTGTAGTAATAAATAATAAAGTCATGTGTCATATAAATTTTCCATCGCTTTTGTCATAAGTTTGAACACTTAATAACATCTACAAGAACTCAGAAAATATTGAAAGTTAGCTTCATGGTTGCGACTCCAGAGCCACATTGCGAAGGCTGCCGTAGTGTATTGTTCATGCACAACTCTGGCTTACATTTCATTACGTACGAGCATCGACCATCTCCTATGTAGTACATTAGAGATCGTAAACTTCTAAATTGTCATTGATTGACGAGTACGTCAACACAATACAAAGTTTACATCCCATCACCTCAAGTACTGGTATTTTCCGTCCAGCGCTCTTCACGGAAGGTAAGGAATTGCGTCTGCTGTGTGAAGTTAAGTTTTAACAATTTAATCAATTTATTTACTACAAGCGATACAGTAATAGATTGTATCTTATGTCTAGTTAACTTTTATTTTTAGCCTCAAATGAATCTTCACAATCAAAATCAAGTCAAGAATGTAGCGGGAGTTCACGAAGAGGAAACGAAGATCGTTCTTGCGTACAGGGAATGCGAGTGCAAATTCACTTCAACGATTTTATTTCAAAAATTTTCTGTCGAGCCCAGTGAAGAGTTTCATGCAACCTGTATTTTTTTAAATAACTTCCCTGTCTCGAAAAAAACTTATGTTTCTTTCTATAGAACCAAGAAAATAGATTCCAAGACGGCATGATATCGCATAATTCAGGCATTGTGTCCGTGATTCAGGCATTGTGGCATTGTTGCCAGACGTTCGCACAACAAATCGCTTAAATCACATAGACGGTAATATTAATGGCGGGGTATTTTAAAATGAACAATGTCTGTAAAAATACACGATTTGCTTTTAGCTACCTCAAATTCTTGCGCTACAAAAGAAGTTGAGAAATATGCAGCAAAACAAGACAGCATCCACGGTTTTCTGTGTCTATCTAACGATTTGGATTTTATTCCTGAATGCGTTGTGAGATTATCTGCAAGGTGTTTCAATACTTGATGTCTTTCCAAAAGTCTGCGTTGGGCAACGCAACTATGTTCTTATGTTGAACGTTGAAGTTTTGAAGACTTAGTGGAATTGAAGTCAAAATTCTTCATTAGTCTTCCAACACTTTCCAAAATATTTCAGCAATACGGGATACGTGAATAATTTGGGCTCACAGAAAATTAAGGGGAAAATAACAATTACCGAATTTTGAATGATTCATTGTGACTGCAGATAAGTTACAATTCTCGATGTGCACTTTCTGTTCTTGTAGCTGAATATTCCATTACAGCAATTATCATAAAATTAGTGGTAAGCTCCAAAAAACTGCTCGCTACACCAATCAGTGAGCTACAGTCATGACACTTGTCATCCAATCTAATGGGTCTGGAAGTAAGATGCAGAAAAATCAAAGAAATATATTAACGTTAAAATCGCATCTCTCAATGATTCAATAAATTTTATGAGCTCGAAATTCATCAAAACTGGTCAACAGGAATACATTTTTCAAGATAAGATGTTGTTTTTAAAATATTTGTTTTAATTCGTCATCTATGGATGGAAACAAGTTCAGAATAATGATAAAAATTTATTTGCTGTGAAAACAAGTAAGCATGAACATGGAGAACATCGTTTCATCAAGACGGAGCGACAGCTCACACAGCAGAGGATCCCATAAGCGAGAGAATTTATGCGCACCATGGAAATTCGAGTTGTGATAACGTTCTACGGCCTCCATAATCCGGCTTTTTTGTTCCTTTTGCAAATAAGCAGAACAAATGCATTATCACAAATTTTTGGGTAGTAATGCAAAATAGCATTTGAGAAAAATGCACCATAGCTCCACAAATGTTTATGGAAGTTATGAAGAGCATTACAATAACAGAGCATTTATTGTATTTAGCAGAAATGGAGGTTACTTGGTAAATATTTTTCAGCCATTATTAAAGAGTTTACCTAGTTAACAAATTCTTTATAATTTTCAATTACCTACCTTTCTTATACATCCTGTTAAAGGTCTGGTCATGTGATGCCTTATTGGCTTCACACTTCAAATGCCCAATGAAAGTTTTAACTATAATTTATCAGCAAATATTTTGTGCGCGTTTGATGAGGAAGGATTAAAGTCAAAGCATGAGAGATTTTATTTCGAAAATTACCTGTGAATTTTATGAAAGTGGAGCAAATTCAGACGCAGGCTGGATGTGACGCTGATGCACGTAATATCGTGAAGTGTATTCAATCAATGAGTTAATTAATGAAATCAATGAATGGAAAAATAGCTTTTTTGAAGCAAATGATATTTTCGACGAGGAAAAAAAATGTCAGTGCATTCGTTTTTGATTTCAGCTCCGGTTCACGCCATGGCAGTCGCGATGAAAACAATCTTGGTGTGGTTACTGCACTGGCTGAGGCTCAACTTGTGTCTGCCCTACACGTTCAAGACGGAAAAAAATCAGCTCCGAAGGCTGAAATTAAACGCGGTCCTTCGCAAAGGATGTGTGGTCTGTGTGATGATCCTTGCTTGTGTGAGCGGCACGAACTTTGTCCACAGATTATGTATCACAGAGTTGAAAACCATGCGAAGTTTAGTATACCTTATAGTGGTCATCGTGTACCGTTTTGGGCACATCATTGTTCTGATACACGCCAGCTGCAAACATAGGGTCTTCGCTAAATTCACTAATTGCCTTTTGAAATTGGTTCACCCCACGCAACGCATGCCTCTTTCATCGTGGGGGATGATTATTGCCATCACCGTGCCCAGCTTCACTATCACATTCATAGCTTATCCTATTCTGATCACCCGAAGAAGCGCTCTTTTCTGGTATTTGTACCCGTGTTCCGTTAACCGGGGGTTTTTGTATTGTTTCGACGTTATCTTGTTCGAGACGGCACTCAAGATTTTATCGTACTCTCTGAAGAAGGACGTTTACGATAACCTAACGCCTTGCGTCGTTAAGATGAATGCGAAGAAAAATATCCTCCAATCTCGGCCTATGGAAATATCCTTCGCAGACTTGAGACGTCGGATTCGGAACACTAAGCTCATTAGATTCAACGAAGAAAACATATACAACATACTGCATTCGACGGAAGGCGTTCGGAACGCTACGGAACATTTGCTGTCGTATCTTAGATTTCCCATTTTGATGATATTTATAACAGACACGGCGGAAATAATTTTGTCGCTCACGGACATAGCTTCTGGACGTATAAACTTCCTGGGGACATGGCCGTTCATTTTAGCGAGTCTGAACAGAATTATTTGTGTCTTGAGCTGCCCTGCGCATTTGAGTAACGCAGTAAGTATCATCTTTTGACGATCATTTGACATCTGAATTTTGAATAGCTTCTATTTACTTTTTTTGGCAGACTTTGACCGCACCTCCTCAGGCATACTGCCATGACCTCAAATGACGAGTGGAATCAAAATTAAATTTGAGTTTTTAAGAGGAAAATTTGAGTTTTCAGCAAAATAGTAGGGTGTTTTGAACATGATATAAAGTCAGTTTGATTAAAATGACATACATTCAAATTCGTACCTTTGCAGCAGTAAAAATGGATGTGCAAAAAATAATTTCGAAAGGATCATGAGCATCATTCCGTACAGGTCGTCGAAGTGAGGCAAACGCTGCAAATGGTGCGCAGGAGAGTGGACCGCCGAGTGAAAACAGAAGTAAGATCTTAACTATAGTGGTTTTGTTAACTATTAGAAAATGTTCTCTCATTCAGCACATCATAGTGAATGTTTTAAAATCTGAAGCCAATTCTTGTAGCATGACCTGAAATGTTTTAATTTAGGACAGTACACTTTTTCAATTCAGTACAAAATTAATAATGATAATTGTAGTTTTAAAACGCGTGCTAAAAATATTACGATGAAACAATGTACCATCGTGTAGTGTATCGATTAGTTTTATTTTTCACCGGTTGTTGGTAAATATTTCTCGCTCTAAATATAAAAGATTCATTATTCCAAACACATGATATGAATATTTTGCTGGCATCTTAATGCCTTGCAAAAGGAAGCAACGCAGCAGCTCAGCTGTTGTACGTCGACATGTTTTTAAACTTTACGAGAGCGCGTGGGTGAAAAAAAGAATAATTGTTTTATTCTCTGCCCAGTAAGGATTCCCAGCATCGCCGAATGGGACCAGCATCAATGTTGGCCACAATCTTTTTTGCCAAAAAACATATCTGATGCTCGCATCTTCAGCGCGTCCAGGTGTATCTTTTGAAGCAAATTTTAGTCAATACTCTCATATTTAAGACAAAAACATTCCAAGATGGACCAGAAATACTTTCTTACTTCAGATAAAATAATAAAATCTCGTCGCTTGAGGATCCCATAGAAGTAGCATTATTACGATAGAAGTTAAGATATATCATGATTAAGATCGTGGTGTGGTGATGGCATGAGAGATGCTCTGTTAGAAATTAAAAAAACATTAAATCCGGGATTTTTTCCGTTGCAGTTAGATGACGCTCTAGAATCCCTCGACCTCATGCCTTCCTTCTCCATTCACGGAATTTTCTCTCTGGGTCCTCACGCGTTCCTGCCGGTGAGTGAACTGCAAGCGCTAGAAGTCGGAAGTTTTAGTTACTTTGATGATATATCTTATGAAACAATGTTTAAGAAAACGATTTCTCACTTTAGACCAACATGTCGTGGCTTATTGTTTGCTGTTAGTGATTATTGGTGTAAGCTGCTCATGTTGTGAATTGTTACAAAGAAATAATTTTATTTTTGCTCAAGTTTTATACGTTGAAATCTCACATGAAATTCTGCACTTTCTTGAGAGAGCAGAATTCCAGTTATCTTTAATCTACGTTTGTACATAAGCACAAAATCTTTAGGCGTAGCAATAAACTATGACATCCAACTCGACGTGGATGTCATAGCACGTGAGATGTGTGTGTTAGAGCTCGGAACTAAACGAGCAAGTATAGCAGTATTTTACATTATTCTACGCCTTCAGAGACACTTGCAACGTCGAAACTTCATCTTCGTAAAAATTCATATAAAGCAGTTGTTAAATGGCTAATTTGGTAACGTCATCGTTTTTTGTCTGGTATAATTATTTGAAGCAAAATGGTTCTCTGTACAGCTGCTGAGCACCGTCATCACCTACGCTCTCATCACCTTCCAGGACCTGAAGACGTCAAAGTCGTAGAAGTTACGAGCTTCAATGATGCCGGAAACAAAGTCCTAATTTTATATAGCGTGTAGAACACATCCACTCTTACTTCTTAGAGTAATTTTTTGAGAAAGCTAATGTGATTCAAAAAAAACCATGTGCATTCGCTTCAACAGACTTAAAAACAACTTGGTTTTTTCATGTATCTTGCCTAGAAACGATAGTTTCAAATTGTGAGAGGCTCAAAGTGATGTTTTTCTAACAGTTGATCTGGTTGATAAAATCTAAGCCCCTTGATAATTAGTGCTGATTTTTGAAATTCTCTGTTTTCTCACTAGGAATGACTTGAAAATGAGAAAACGAGTTTATGAAGTCATTCTCAGCGCGATTCGCCCTAGGAAAGACTCGATATTCAACTTGCAAATTTGACCAAGTTTTCAAAAGCGATTTATGAGATGTTTATGAGGATTTATGGTCAAATAAGTAGTTTTTCCTAATGTTCAACCGAATATTGAAGTTGTCAAAGAGTTTCATTGATTTTGGAAACATTGGCAGAAAAAGTCAAAAAATATTGCAAGGGTTTTTTCCCTTGCGTTTTTCTCCAAAAATTTTAGGAAATAAAAATGTTTGAAATTCTCTGATTTCTCACTAGGAATGACTTGAGAATGGGAACACGAGCTTATAAAGTCATTCTCAAAGCGATTCGCCCAAGGAAAGAAAGAAAGAAAGAAAAAGAAAAAGAAAAAACATTTATTTCCAATAAAGGACAAACATGAAATGTCGATACAATGGTTTTTAAAACACCTTAACCTAAACATCCTTAACTGATAATAACACAGTGGTATCGTGATACCCGTGTAAAATTTTGAAACAAAATATGATTGACAGGAAAGAACAACAAGAACGAGTTCCCTTCTTTGCCTAATCTGATTTTTACAGAGCATTTAAATATAAGTAACTAAGAGAACACGATCCTCGCGACGCTCATTAGAAAAACATTTTCATTAGTGCGTACATGTATTGAAAATAAAAGCGAAAAGCGCATTCAAATACTTTAGCATAGAGACCCTTAATTGTCATTCAAACATGGTTATTGTAATACACATGTTAAGTGTTGAAACAAATGATTTAGATCCTTAATTACTATATATACATGGTTTTCGTAATACCCACGATAATTCTTGAAACAGGATTTTGAAAAAACGCGTTCCTCTTCGTTGCGGTAGTCAGATTTTGGAAATGCATTTAAAAACAAGTGACTAAGAAAACATCATTCATGTGACGCATTGCTGAAAAACCCTCTAGTTAGTGCGTACTCGTATTGAAAATATGAGCATAAGAACGTGGGAGCTAGAGATACGAGTGTGAGGGATTGATGTTAGAAGTAAAATTAACAGATTTGATTTATTTTGCGTCTAGAACTATGAGGTCGACAATCGGGATTTTGGAAAATTTTTCACACTGATGCATCATACAGTATGCCAAGTGGTGAGCTCGGAAAGAATATAACATTCACTATAACAAAACAGGAAATGGTTATGATATTTCTTACGCTAATAGTACTGGCGCAAAAAGTTCATCAGAGTCAAAGACATGAAAAGTATTGTTGTACATTGCTCGCCGTAACATTTTCAACATAGGTGGAACCGTACAAAAAGTTAACTATCCAAAATAGTGTTGTCATAATGTATTCGCGAGAGTAAGAAGGTAAGAGTTTTCCACACAAAGCTATCAAGAGCAATTTGAGACTAGAATAAGAAGATTAAAAAATTCTGTTCTTTAAAGTTATGACATTCGTCGAATCCGTAGCCTTTTTAAAAATGCTTTTATTATGAACGAAACCGGGAAAGAAGATGCTAAAACACCTTCACATTAACATCCTTTCCCTCTTTGCGATGATTAATTTGATTTTTAAAATGCAAAATGAATGTGAGTAACAGAGAAAACAAAACAAAATCCCTGTGACACATAGTTGAAAACACTCCTGTGGGGGGCGCGCATATTGGATCATAAGTCCATAATATTTGCTGCATAGCTGGGAAAATACAAAAAGTTAACCCCCGAAAACGATTTCGTCTCAATGCACACACGAGCGTTGGAAAGTAAAAATTGCCAATAAACTACGTTGCATGTTCAAATGTTTTAATATGAGCTAAAAATGCTTTCAAATATCTCAAAATTTAGACCATGACTTGATATCTACACTTGGGGATCGTAATACTTTTCCCAGTTAATTTTTGAAACAAATGGTTGGGAGAAAAGTACGTAGAAAATGCCTTCCCTTCGTTGCGTTGGTCTGATTTTAACAATGGATTTTAATACAAGTGGTCGAGAAAACATTGTGCATGTGATGTGTTGTTATTAAAAACACTCTATAGTTAGTACACTCCCATATTGAAATTTGAGCTTACGAACGTTGGAACTAGTGAAATGAGGGATTATGGTTGAAAGTAAAATAGGTAGATCCGAATTAATTTGCGTTCTAGACTGCGCTAGGTTGATGTTAGAGGCGATTTTACACTTTTCGTATCAGCTAGTAAGCTAAAATAACTGGCTCGGATGAAATGAAAGATTTTTCAGTAACACAAATATCAAACTTCATTTGCTACTAGCTGTGGCACAAAAAAGTTCACCGGATTCAAACAGATGAATCGGATCGTTGAACAATGCCAACCATAACATTTTCAACATTGCTGGGACAAAACGAGAGTCGTAACAACCTATAATTGTGTGGCCAAAGTATACTCAAAGAGTGTAAGGGACGGCACATTGTCACACAATATTAACTAGAGCATTTTAGGATGGGAACAAGTTCTACAATTATATATACACACATTCACGTACATATATATATCCATACACATATATACTCATATACATGCATAGGAGAGTCACAGGTGAGTACATACATGTACTTAATATTCGCATACAAGTAATCAATCCTATTGCATATGCATAATTCAGATGTGTTTTGATTGTTGTATGATGCAATGAAAAGATAAGATAATTTGTACGAAAAATTCCTGACATCTTTTCCAGTACGTACTGCAGTTTACACTTACTGTGTAGACGCAAGATAGAGAGCTATTTTGGTTTTGAATTCTCTAAGTGTTTGAGGGGTTTTGATGCTCTGGGGAAGTTTATTCCACAGTAAGGCGCCTGATACTGACAGAGCTTTCTGCCCGATGTTAGATGAACGGTATTTGATTAAGACATCACGTCTCCTATTCGGCCTTAGGTTGGTGACGGTAGGGGAATGGAATTTCACTACTTCAGCATTGCTATGAGAAAAATATAAAGAGGAGAATGCGTATTGGGCTTTGTGCGCTAGAAACCTCTCCTGAATAGGAGCCCAGCCGAGCTTATTCAGGAGAGGTGTTACGTGATCATTCTTTTTGAATTCTCCTTTGCATACAACCTTAGCTGCAAAATTCATGCATTTTTGTAGATCTTTTTGAAGATATTTCGGTATATCTCCCCAAACCAGGCTGCAATAGTCAATACGTGATAAGGCCAAGGATTGGATGGCCAATAGTCTAGATTCTTCATCAAGCATACATTTTATACGATTAAAAAACATTAAAGTCTCGTGAATTGTGTTGCAGGTTTTATCAACGTGAGATTTGAAGGACATGTCTCTATCGAACTAAATGCCCAAATTTTTTACTTTTTCTGATGGGTGAATTTTATCATTTCCAACAGTAAGAGTTAGATCCGGATTTCGAATATTTTTCATTTTATCTTTTGACCCACAAACAATGAATTGTGTTTTACTCGCGTTTAGCTTGAGACCATTTTGGTTATACCATGACTTGAGGCTGATCAATAGGGCTTCAGCTCCGTTTTTCGTCTGTGGTATTTCTGCTACAGAGCTTGTCATTGCAATTTGGACATCATCTGCATACATAGAGATTCGAGTGTTAGAAGGCATTGGAGGGAAATCGTTAATGAAAATAGAAAACAATAGCGGACCCAGAATGGATCCTTGAGGAACACCTAAGTTATTTTGAAGGAATGGGAACAACTTGTTATCTAAGAGGACTGCATGAGATCGATTTGATAGGTAGCTTTAAACCAATGCGTATCAACTCCTAAGTTCAGTATTTTTTGTAGGAGTTGATCATATTCGACGCTCTCGAATGCTTTAGAAAGATCGAGTAGCAGCAAAAGTGTTAAATTTTTTTGGTCAATTTAGCTGTATATTTTTTCAGTGATATTGAGCAGGGCGTCTTGAGTACTAGTCTTCTTCCTATAGGCATATTGATTTCGATGAAGTAAATTTAAATCGTCCAAGTGAGATGACAGTTGATTCGTCACTACTTTTTCCAATATATTGGACAGGACAGGTTAAAGGCTAATGAGCCTGTAATTTGACGCTGTGTTTTTGTCACCAGTTTTATGCAATGGTCTAACTATGGAGTGCTTCCATTGGTTTGGAAACTTATTAGTTGCTATTGATGTGTTGATAATCAAACGAATCAGTGGTGCTGTGACTAAAAAACTGTCTTTGATGTATTGAAGGCTGATTCCATCATGTCCGAGTGCTTTTGTGTTCTTCAATGAGTACAAAATAGTCCGTAACTCTGGTAAATCGACAGGACGTGGCCTCCACAGGGAACCAGCCTTTGAAAGTGTAGTAGGGTACGAACTCTCGACTGACAGTTGCCCCGGACTGTTTTTTTTTACTTCACTGAAGACTTGTGCACCTACTTTTGAAAAGAATGTATTGAACTCAGTGGCTTTTTCCAAAGAATTTTCAAAGTTACTTCTGCGGTCTGAATTTTTATATTGTTCCACCTCACTAATAATTTCCCATGTACGTTTTGGGTTTGTTTTTGCCTTGAATAGTTCTTGGTGAAAGTGAGTTTGTTTTGCTTGCGTGATTTTCTTCCGAAGAATCTTTCCAAGTTATTTATATCTCTTGTATTAAGTACTGTTCGACCAATTTTCTTTATACTCCCGCAAGTAAATTTTCATTACTCTGCTCAGTTCTTTGATTTCGTTAGTGATCCACACAGTGCGTTTTGGCTTAGTTTTTTTGGTGATATAAGGGGCGCATTCATCGAGAGCTGGTATAAAGTTCTCGTTAAAGATAGAAACTTGAATGTCCACATCGTCAGATTGCATCATACTTTGAAATTCGGTGAACATGTTTAGGAGTTTTTCATGAAACAGTTCCGGTGAATATTGACTTTTCAAGCGGTAAGTCATGGAACGATAGTTTTATCTTTCCTTTACAATATTAATTTGACATTCTACAGAGTGGTGATCGGCAACAGAGGGTGATATAACTGTACTA
>JACJUY010001975.1:105267-130653 GCA_014220935.1 Platorchestia sp. MABIK
CACCACACACAACACCACACCCAGCACCACACACACGCACAGCACCACACACAGCACCACACACACACACAGCACCACACACAGCACCACACACACACACCGTGTCTATGTATTCCAGACTGAGCTTCCTATAGCGCTCCTACATTTTTTGTGCTTGAACATCTCCTGCAGTACTGTAATATTTTCTATAGTACTGTAATATTTTCTATAGTGCTGTAATATTTTCTGTAGTGCTGTAATATTTTCTGTAGTGCTGTAATATTTTCTGTAGTGCTGTAATATTTTCTGTAGTGCTGTCGCATTTTCTGTTGTGCTGTAATATTTTCTGTTGTGCTGTAACATTTTCTGTTGTGCTGTAACATTTTCTGTTGTGCTGTAACATTTTCTGTAGTGCTGTAACATTTTCTGTAGTGCTGTAACATTTTCTGTTGTGCTGTAACATTTTATTTAGTGCTGTCGCATTTTCTGTTGTGCTGTAACATTTTCTGTTGTGCTGTAACATTTTCTGTTGTGCTGTAACATTTTCTGTGGTGCTGTAACATTTTCTGTGGTGCTGTAACATTTTCTGTGGTGCTGTAACATTTTCTGTTGTGCTGTAACATTTTCTGTTGTGCTGTAACATTTTCTGTAGTGCTGTAACATTTTCTGTAGTGCTGTAACATTTTCTGTTGTGCTGTAACATTTTCTGTAATACAGCAAACATTTTTTGTGGTGCTGTAACATTTCTTATAGAGTTATTATGGTACTGTAACAGTTATTATGGTACTGTAACAGTTATGGTACTGTAACATTTTTTGTAGAACTGTTATATTTGTTGAAGGTCTGCAACATTTCTTGTAGTTGCTGAGAATTTCCTGTGTCGCTGTAATATTCCTTGCTGTCCTGCCTTCAGTAGGATGGTCTAGAGGAAAATGTAGATAATACTGAAATGTCTGAAGTCTACTCATCGTTCACGCTCTGGAACTAAGCTACCCTAAGTTACGGAAATGAAATTAACTTATTTTTATTTTACCAAAAGGGCTCGTTTCCTACGGAGGTTCACGCTTGCGTCAGGAGCGCGAGAGGTGTCGAGTTGCAGCATGTCATGAATGTCAACATATATCACTGCAAGCGCTCTTGGGTTACTGGTGTTCATGATGCAATTTTCAGGATATTGATTTTAAGATCCCAACGGATATTTTAATACAAAGTCAGGTATTATTGCCACGAATTATTAATTTATCTGATATTAATGTCAGCAGTTACTGTTGTGGTGTACAGTTTTTTAAAATTATTGCATATCACAAATCAAGTTCAAATATAAGCTTATGTGAACCTGAGATCCGTAATCAAATGGGCATCTGCATCACATCGTATTATTTTTCAGGACAACTGCCAATAGATCTCAACTGTTTTCTAAAGTTATACGAGTGAAATATTTCACAAACTACTTCATTTGCATATTACTCACGATTACATTCCAGTATCTCGGAAATTCTGCATCGGAGTTGAATGCTGCATTGTAATACAATATCAAGATATAATTGGATTAATGAAAGGGAATTAAATTTAGTGAATCTAGAAAGGTTAAATCGTAATCGAGTTATTTTACCTGGTCAGGATCACTTCATGAATTGCAGCCTGAAGCTGTACGTGTAGAGTTAATCTTTAAAAATAAGACTTTACAAATTTGTGATACGAAGGCGTTGTTCCAATCCGAAATTTGTCAAGTTCGATAAATGCAAGTTTATAAAGTTTCGAAATCAAAGAGTTTGAGGCTTATCATTAACTTTATTTATTACTACCGAAGTACGCGTTTAAAAATGTACATATACAACTTAGCAATGAACAAAATGAAAAAGAAGTCTTCCAGCTTCACATTACGCTACTGAGAAATCAAAAAGAACTTACGGGTAGACGAAATACTCCATTGCAGCGAATATCGTGAGCTGGCAATCATGAGAGAACACAGTTCATTGAACTCCTAAATCATTCACACTCGTGCTTGGCTCTTGCGCCGCGCACAAAAAGAGACATCGCTCGTTTGAAAGAGCTGACGCTTTAACCCTTTAACGTCTCACCGCATCATACCGTCCTCTTTCGAAAATAGGCTTAATAAATTGCATGCCTCGCTCAATTTCTTTCCTGATCTTTTTTCGAAGTTTACTGCCAAGTGGCGGTTTGCTTTCCCACTCTGATGTCAGCGCCAGACAAATGATGGCAACAATAACAAAATTTAGGTGACAATTATAATACTGTGGTGACACTAATGAAATTGAGGTGACAATAATGATATTGAGGTAACAATACGAGTACGAAAATGCTGACGTTAAAGGGTTAAGTGCACGCGGCTTAAAAATAATTCATTTAAAGACATCGGCGGCGAAGAACATCAGACATGACAAGCGCTACTTCTTGAAATACAAAGTTGCAAATTAAAAAAAAGCAGCTAATTTGAATTTACGTTCCAACAAGACGCTTTGGCAGTGGAAATATGAGGGCATCAAAACGCCGGCTTCTCAGCAGTACAGTCGTTATGTGAAGTACGCAAACTTCCCACGAGTGCGGTCATGACATATATCAACCACGAGCATGAAAGTCAAACTCTTCACCAAAGATCAAGTGGTAAACTGTCGAGAATAAAGAAACACATGCATGAACTGAAAAAATGAATTATTTTCAAATGTGGTACAAAAATGAACCAATTCTACGCCAGGTGCCCTCGTGAGTAAGGCAACAATAATAACCTATTGAAATCCATAACACACGATTACAATCTTCACAAACCAAAGGGAATTTTTGGATGCACACACCGTAGCCGATGCGCCATCGTATAAAGCGTAGAAGCATAGTTCTCCGGTTTTGACACGCACATAGTAGCTAAGGTTAACGTTCACTGTACAGATACTGCTTGCAAACGACGAAGCTTAAAGTCGTCCGAAATGAAAATTTACCAACTTCCTGGCAAAGAGAATAGATCTCACAGCGAACAAGCGTTCTTCAGGGCATGCAAGCCATTACCATTATATGTCCAGTTGGTTAGTTGCATGCTTGAATGAAAATTTCAAAAGATTATAAAGGTAGGGAAAGCAGGGAAATGCTCGCGATAAGCTAAGGAGAGGGGAAGCTAGCTAAGAAGCTCATCATTTCAACACCCACGAAATTTTCAATGTAATTCAATTGTATCCCAAAATTTGCCCCGCAATGAACACAGATTTTGACGACCGGCACACTTTTGAAGCTCTGCTGACGCAGCAAAGTTGGAGCACGACAATACTCAGTCTAACTTTTCGCCGCCTAAGCAATTTAATCGCTTAAATCACTAACGCGACGAAAAACATGCATGCAGGCGGCGAAAAAGTTCGACTGGGTTGTAATGGTTACACAGTAAATGACGTACAATAGCTGAAGAAACACGTTACGAAACGGTGCTGGCCCACGTCAGTTGCCTCAACTGTCGGCTTCATTTCGTTATTCATAAAGATAAGAGAACGTAAACCACAAAAGAAGTGCAGTGCAGCAAACATGTTGAATAGAAATCGACAGAAATTGCTCGATCAAAATCTAGCGAGCTCGATTAAGAAGTTCTATATTTCAGGAAGGTTTGAGGCACACGGATGCGGAAGATGAGCCATTCGACTGTGTTTCCTTGACTAACTTTAACTTTACCAATAACAGAGTAGCTTAATTTTACAAAGAACTGTGGGAAAAGCTGAATTGATGCTTCGTTCACATCAGCTATAACTGTCCACTGAATTGCATCTTCGTTCACATCAGCTAGAGAAGTCTCGTATTTTTTAGTGAAGTGCTAACTTATGATCCATTCAAACATCAGGGCTTTAGTAACTCGCCAGACTGTAGGTTGTCAATCGATGTTTTCGTTTCAGGTACAGTTTCTGGGATTGAATTCTAATTTTTCAGCTCATGAGGCGGAATTTGTCGATCTTAGAGCTCCTGAACACTTGCTCGCTGAGCTTAAACTCGAGCTCGATTTCACCCCAAAAGTGAATCATGAAGGCAAAGACAAAGATTATTATAGTTCCGCTCATTGTGCTGAATCTGACAGTTTAAATTATGATAGAATTTTTACCGTATTTTGACAAAAATAATCGAATACTTTATTCTAAAGAAAAACACAAAATGATAAAAAACGCAAGTAGTTCGTCAATCATTCTGTTCAAAGAATTGAATTTTATAATGAGAGGCTATTAGTGACAGTGAATGCTGTGATATTCTTAAAGTTTCTTTCGGAAATGCAGTAGAAAAAATTCCAATCAACTTCTTCAGGTGGCTGTAAAATGACGAATATGCACTTTACAAATTTCGTCGTATTATAAATTTCGATGTGATCAATTCCGTAAATTTTCCAAATGAAGATAGAAAAATTCTTCTGATTTAAAAAATGACACCGTCTTCAGATAAAAATAAAAATCCTAGATGCGCAAGAAAATGACGTAGGAGATAAAGGCTGGGAGACTAGACCTACCCAGTCTAACTTTTTCGCCTCTTGCATGCATGTTCTTCGCCGCCTAAGCGACTTAATCACTTAGGCGGCGAAAAACATGCATGCAGGCGGCGAAAAAGTTAGACTGGGTAGTCAGTAAATGCTTGGCGGTGGCGCAAGGCAACGAAAGACAAATGTGACACAAATGTGGTCATGCGACAGAAATATGGAAAATAATCTTCAACAGACCTTAGCAGTGGCAAAAAGATCACTCACAGTAAGTAATAGGCTTTTTGGAAACTTCGTCGTAAAAGTTTCACTTTGATTTCACTTTGAGTTCCACTTTGAAGATGTGGTTCACACTCAATTCGATTCGGGAATTGCAATTTTTATAAACGTTTGGAAAACGAAGACGTAAATCGCAAGCTTATCCACACGGTAGAAGCATGAATTGATTATTTGATGTTTGACATACAAATTTTGAGAGACCAACGCACCCCTGATCACTCAGGCTCTAGACAGAACAAGTAAGCTTCAACGGACGATATATTCGTACCAAAAAGCTCAGCCACAGCTTCTTGCTAGTATATACACACACTTTGGACTAATGCCATAATGATTCATAAGGGGAGTGTCTATTTTAAAAGCTAGCTAGCCGTCGCAAAATAAATAGAGCTAAAGAAAAGACATTTCTTTTTTCTTGAAATAAAAGGTTTTCTCTTAAGCCTATCTCTTGTTCTATTTATACAAAAATGTATGAATCTGTATCCTCTTGCTACTGTGGCTTATTCACAAAGTTGATTTCTATTTTCGTTACAAAATTTATGACGCTGGATTGAGCTTCTCAAGAAATAAGTTCAGTCGGAAGTAAGTGAACAAGTAAGATGAACACGAGAGTACCACCCGAGAACAGTACTCAAAGCTCTAAAAACTCAATCTAAAATTCATGGTAAAGTCAGAGATTGTTGGCAAGAAGTTGGTCTGTAGGCAGCTTTCAGAAAATGGTGGACTTCACGAAATGTGAGGTTACTTCACGTATCCAGCCAACGTTCGTAATCAATAAAGTTGTTTTTGTGTCTTCTTCATAAAAGGATTTTTAAGCTCCTCGCATCTACAAGGAGTGAATTAATGATGTCGTTAATTGGGGATCAGTCTCAATCGAATCTGTACTGCACTGTGATTTTGACAAATTCGGAAGTACGAGAAGTTACGCTATGACGTTGCGTTTGTAAGTCATTTCTCCAAACTAACTTTCCCTCCAACTTATAGAACGGTGATAGGTATTTGCGAATTTCAAACCCTTTTTTTAATTTAATCATAAAATTTCTAAAAAGGTTTATTCTTTAATCTCCCTCGAGTTCATTTAATCAGCTACGAGCCACTCCTTAAACCTTACACACCGAATTTTGAATAGGATTTCAATGTACAAACAAAAAATTCAAAAGTTCCCTCTGGCTCAGACAGCCAAACTGTCCACCTCTCGCGTGAGGGGCCACCGGACTTTCCTACATTTCTATCGGGCAAAAGAGAAAAAAACGATTCAAAGTATAGTTGGAAATGCGACCAGTTCTCGAGTGAATACTTCAAGAGGAGAGAAGCTTGGAGTCGAGCGACGGTCCACTACAGGCAGCTGAGTGGAGGCAGACTGAGCGCTGCGACAGCTCGCCATTTTCCTGAAAAAGATTTAATCAGCTATAATTCTGCCAGGATTCGTTTAAAATACACTATGTACACTGTTTTCATTGGTTGTATCTTTATTATTATACTACGATTACGCTCTGTTATTCAGTACCATGATAATTCTAATTCTTTATATTAAAAGGTTTTAGCCCCGTCGAAAGCGAGCTCACTAGACTGAAAGAAACGGACCATTTAGTATGGACTGCAGAAAACGGGGAATAAATGCACAAAATGTGCTCCCTCACAGGATATCCTGCACCTAAACTTAGCAAGTTGTGAATGAGGAGGAAGAAAACAATAGAGGAGCGACAACGAAGAAGGTATAAACACTAAAGAAGGAATGTGGGTTGAAAAGATGGAAGTCTCGAAAGTCTATCCAGAGCAGGGATGATCTCACAGCATCCCTTTGGAAGCGGCGAGGCTTGTGAAAAAGAAACAAACGCCAAAAAAACAAACTATTGCGTTAGTGTTGAGGAATTCATTTGATTATGAATGAACACAACAGTTTTAAGTCGATATACATTCAACTCGAAGCACATTCAACTCGAAATGTATTGAACTAAAAATATACTAAACCAAAAAAATATCAAACCAAAAATATGTTAAACCCGAAATACACTGAACCAAAATATCACATTTCCAGCCACTGGAGAGCTCACTTGAAACAGCAGGCAGGAAGCTAGGGAGACCGGTCGGCTCATTGAGAGCAGCCGAGCAGTAACCGCAGCAGGGCGCAGCTGAGCAGCACGCTGCTGAGAGCTGCTGACTCGGCACCGTTCACGTGGCTGCGCCCGGCAGTTTCTGAAATGAAGCGCAAAGTGAATAAAAATTACGACGGATGCGCCTCGGGCGCAAAATTAATGAAAATTACAGAAACCGCCCATCGGATTCGAATCAAATCCAGAAGACGCTTCTAGATTGGTGTGATAGGGTTCAAAACGTCGGCAACTAACGTTTGACGCAAACTGACGACGGCGTGCGCCAATGGAACTTGAAACGGATTAGGTATGGAAATTTAGCGAACAAATTCCTATGATCAACTAGGGAAATAAAATACCATGAGTCATTAAGCAGTAGTTAACCTTGCTTTAGGCCCGTTTCACACTGAGCTAGCAAGGCAGCATACAGCAAGCTTGCATGAGCTATCTAGCAGACGGTCTGCGAGACTGGTAGGTAGGAATAACATTTTCACCTCGCATGCTGGATGCTGGACAAAACGTGCGAGTTCAGTGTGACAGCAACGGCTAGTAATAGTGCTATTCCTACCTACCAGTCTCGCCCACCGTCTGCTAGATAGCTCATGCGAGCTTGCTAGATGCTGCTATGCTTGCTCGGTATGAAATGGGCCTTAGGGTCAATGGACAGGGAAGAAGTACAAATATGACAAGAGGGTAACTGAAGCGAAGGTGCGGAAGAGCAAGCGGTAAATGATGGTGTTTATGAACGTTCGCAAATATTTTACATTAAAATAGAAGTTAAAATATTAATTTTACTGACTGGGTTTAGGGTAGCTACTTCACTCGAGGCTTAAGGCAAGCAGCATAGGGGGTTTATTCAAATAAAACACAACAATCTACTTTGTGTTTCTAGCCGAGAACAAGGTTCACCGAAAATGTGCCCAAGGACAACTAACGTACGGAAGAAAGCGATGAAACTGAGGGAAAGAATTCGCAGTAAATAAGTTTTTAGGTGTGTGCTGGCAGTATCGAACGCTTTTTCATCCGAGTGCATATTGGGGAGTGTTGAGTGTTGCTATTTCATCATGCATTGATGAAACAGCAACGAAAGTTGCGCATAAAGATTAACACTACTATGCAATGTGGTTGGCTTTTGACGCCTGTGGTCTTAATGAATTGGGTGATGCGAGGGGCGATAAGACTGCGATATAAACTCAACGGTAATGTTGAGATGAGACATAAAACGGTAATATTCAAAGTGTACCTGTAACGCTAATATGGAAACGGTATATCTAACGGCAATATATATATTTATATATATAAAGACGATACATCTAACGGTAACAGAGACGGCACAAAGAGCGTCAATACAGCGATACACGGCGATATTACTCAGCCAGTGTAAGAAGCAAATGCTATTGAGGCGATACATGTAGCGACAGTAGTGAGGCGACAAACATCGACATCATTGAGCAAGCGATACCAATACTGATCCTCACGTAACATCGGTAGAGCTCTTGTGCAGTAATTGGAATCTCAGTCACCGAGACTGCGGCATTTCAAATTTCCATTCAAACTTTTTCTGTAGAGCAGAGATTATTTATTTCACCAAATTCGACCCCTTCAACGACAGCGGCCAGATTTAGATGCTAGAGTTCAACGGCTTATGTTGAATTTAAGTACAATTTTCTGCATGCTACATCCACAGTAGGCGTATACACACTTTTTATTGGAGAGGGCAGGGAAGCAGAGAGAATGCTTTTCATGACGATTTTCAGCGAGGTTTAACAAACGCTTTCACTACATCTTCAGCCAAAAATGAAAACTGATAAAGCAAAGCGCATGAACAAATAAATAGAAATGGTTCTACTATCTCGTAAAGAAGGGGTCTCGTCTGAGTAGAGTGAAGGGGTCTCGTCTGAGTAGAGTGAAGGGGTCTCGTCTGAGTAGAGTGAAGGGGTCTCATCTGAGTAGAGTGAAGGCGTCTCGTCGGAGTAGAGTGAAGGCGTCTCGTCGGAGTAGAGTGAAGGGGTCTCGTCTGAGCAGAATGAAGGGGTCTCGTCGGAGTAGAGTGAAGGGTTCTGCCTCTATGGCAATGATGCCCGCCGCTGTGTTCATCGAAAACCTCCAACGAAGCATGTTTGCTCGAGGCGATACAAGAAGGAAGGGGTCTGTCACGTTTTGGGGCTGTTTCAATTACTCAGATGTGGGCCCTTTAGTTGAGGCTTTTTCAAACTGAACCAGTTACATTGAGCTGCTAGACGACGAAATTTTGTAGTATGCTCGATATCTGAACGAAAAAAGGCATGTTGTTTGCCTATCTTTCTGGATGACAACTGCCAGACGCATTGGGCTTAAAATGGCGTTAATTGGCATGAGTCATTCAATATATCTCAGGCATTCAGATCAGCCAGACAAGTTCCCAGACATGAACCCAACAGAAAATATGAGGGTCATCTCGTGCAATTTCGGCGTTTAGAATATTGTTTACGTACTGTGACTGCACTACGAGATCAATTGACGTAAGTGTGGCTTAAAATCGACCAAATCTGCATTAGGACACTCGCAAGCTCAATGCTGCGCAGGATTGTCACCATTATTCGTGATCGTGGAGAGCCTGCACCACATTAGTGTCTGGTTTCTAATTTTTTTTCATCTGGCGAGCTGCTGTTTTTTTTATATAATAAAAAATAGATGAGTTGTTGAGCTTGTTTTAGCCTAGCATTAGTTGAGGTCACTAGATTGAAGTATTTAAGTTAAGGGAACATTGTACCCGCAATATCAGTAGGTTAGGGTTCTCATTTTATAACTGGAGCATTTGAATAATATGTTCTATAAGAATTTATTAGGAACATTTTTCTTTTCATGTTTTCAGTTTTAAAAATTCGTCATAAAATGTCAATTACTGAAAAAGCACAGCGCAGTTGAACAAATTAGGGAAAAATGACTAATTTTGAACTTTGACCCTGAAATCTGCTTCCCAAGCGCTGTTTTGTTCCGACTGCAGTTCCCTCTTTTAACACAAACAGAAATGAAAAAAATTAGACAATACATGAGCCAAATATGTATACATCATCACTCCAAGAATCTCTTCACACTCCATGTGTAGATTTTGATCCCTCAGACTCACAGCACCACACAAGTTCTGATGGAAATCATACAAAACGAATTATTCAATTCTTTTGAAACTGGCGCCGCTGTTTTGACCAGCAGTGTGACGTCATGGCTACGTTGCCAAGTCTAGGATCAGGTCTGGGACAGAGTAGGCATTAGAAAGGTCCTGAGACTTTTGTCTGGGTGAAGTGGCAACACTATGATATCCTTAAACATTTTCCTTCAAAGCTCGGACAGTCACGCTCAGGCAACCGTGAGATTGTGCCTCCACCTACCGACAACTGCGGAGTTCATGCTGCCATTCGTTTATTTATGGCTGGAAACAAAAGTGCAATTGAATGCATCGTGTTCTGCTCAATTATTAACATCTTAGTGCGTCTCAAGTTTCAGGTCACAAGTTTAGTACACATCCTAGCCGAAATTCAAATCATGTAACTTATTTTAACTATAATTATTTTCTGAACAAGTCCAGGGTCTGCAAAAAAAGACATCCGTGCTAAAGACATGACCAACGCATATTAAAAGTAACCAAGGGTTTTGAAAAAAACTTAGAAACGTAGCGCTTTGAGTCGGTGCAGTGCGCATGCCTCAGCCAGAAACAGATCAAGCAATGTATGGAACAATCGTTCTCGGCTGCTATATCAATAATTGTCATTCAGTGAGGCAAGGCAATTCTACTTTTATATTGAACTTTCTAACGAGAAAATATTAAGGCTTCACTAACTAGCTGGAAGTGCACGTTGTGTTGAAAATACTCAGAGCAGTCAACACCACATAGCTCAACACCACATAGCTCAACACCACATAGCTCAACACCACATAGCTCAAGACCAGAGACAACGTGTCTTCATAGAATCTTCATGCACCCGCTCGAAGTCTCCCAGACACTGGTAAGCATAGATCATAACGTGAAGTATGTTACCCTAAATATAAAAACTACGGTCAATATCTTGAAGGATAATTATTTTTAAACAGAGGTTGATCTTCCGTTCGGTCGCACATCGGGATCAGCCATCGAGGTGGAGAACGAGCAAGTCAAGATGCATTTCTAACGAACAAAGATGATTTTATGGAGGAGTGCAGTATATCAACACGGCTCACAGTGTTAGTAAAGCTAGAAAAGTTAGTGAGAAAGATCGATAGAAGAGGCGATGATGTCTACAGGTTTCGGCTGGAATATTTGACGGAGTTCTGCCAGAAACAGACCTTGATCCTTGACAGCCGGGGCGCCTTGGTCGCCCCCGAGTTGGATGAGTGATGTAGGTGGGAGAGCTGTGAAAGGCATGCGACCGGTGACTGACAGTACATAAATCTAAAATGAACTCGGGTCCTGGGATGAAAAAGGTAAATCTGTGCAAAAACTTTTTGACAGAAATTTGGGTCCTGGGATGAATAAGATAAATCTGTGCAAAAACTGCGACGGAAGCTTTGTTGCAGTACACATCTAAAATGAACTTGGGTCTCGGGATGAATAAGACAAATCTGTGCAAAAGCTCTATGATAGAAACTTTGTTACAGTACACATCTAAAAATGAGCTTCGAGTCCTCGGATAAATGAGACAAATTTGTGCAAAAATTCTGCGATGGGAAAAACTTTTCAGGGTTTGAAGAGAGTCTGATGTATGTGAATTATTCCTTATTGAAAAGATGACGCAAAGAATGTAAAAATCCATTTCACAAAGTATTAGATTGCATTAGCTCGCATTGACTGTTGGTTAGTTGATCGTGAGTATAGCTGAAATATGTTGTGCATTAGTAAAACATGAAAATTTGTTGCCATGAGCCCGTGCGTCTGACTTGAGTGTCCAGGACCGTGAAGTGAGCGTTAAAATTATTTTATAATGGGTGCATTGATAAAAGAGATAAACTCATTTGATTGACAGACGAATTGACTTCATATTTTTGGCCAGTTTTGTGTGAAGGAGAGTCAGATGGTAAATTGGTTCTCAAATTAACACATACAACACTTCGACTGGAAAATAATAATAAACGAAAAGGTAAAACCGAAATGTTATATAATAAATAAAGGAATAAAATGGGCATGGAAAATAAATTCGAATAAAATGAATTATCTCAACGTTTGTGCAAAAAGTGTATGAAAATACGAGAGGACTTTAATACAGTGGGAGGTAGTAGCACTCGATATGCTCATAATCAGCTCATAAAATATGAGGTATGCTATAATCAGCTCATAAAATATGAGGTATGCTACTTGAGCAATAACGTAAGTGAAGGTCACTAGAAGGTTAAAGAGGCAGCTGGGGCTGTCAGTGAGGTACACTCCTGAGGTAAAGAGAGTAAATGAACGTGAATTGTTTATTGGAATTTCAACCAAAAATAAATACGAGAAATTAAAATCGACATCAAATATTGATGAAATTGATAAAAATTTTGTAACACCTGAGTGCGAATATTATCGAAAACTACAAATTAAAAATCCAGAAAAAAATACGTTGGAAAATGACGGAATGACGCAACTGAACTTGAACAATAATCCGGCGAAATAAAATATTATAATTGAGCTTCAAATATTTACACACTTGTTCTAGAACAAGAACATTTCTGGACGAGGTTTTCAATTGAAATACAAATATTTTTTCTATACATTTATTCATTACTCATGAGAGGACAATAAATTATTACAAATTGGATCAACATCCATGTAAAAAATATTTAAGCTGGTGAGTTGTTCGATGAATCTAATTTACGAAAATGAAAAATAAAAACCCAAATGAAAAAAAGAAAAACCCCAAAAAACAGCAAAAACGGTTTACGAATATATCTTACATAAATTTTTGAGTTTTCTGATTCGATGAATCAACACAATCAAAAATCCATGAAATGTAGCGATGAATTTCACACAATCAGAAATTCACAAAATGTAGCGGAAAGAACGTTACATTTCGAATTACATTGACTAGTGCTTCAATACTAAACAAGGAGACATGCGCCTTGACTATACCACATATATAGACAAATACAAGGGTAAACTGAACTGACCGTTACAGTGTGCCATCAAAATACATAGACACATACGAAGGGAAATTATGGCTACAGCTTATCATTGCCTTTAATGCACAGGGGAGTGATGTGAATGGATGGGAAGCGTAACACTTGTGAAATTGGATGGAAGCGATTTTCAAATACGCCGAATGAATGCGCCTGAAAATGATGCAAAATATTTTGACAAGTTACGTTGAGTTCTTATATTCATTTTGATATCGAGGCACAATGAGCTATTCCCAGACAAAACAGGATGTGCTCATATGATTGGACAGGATGCACGTAGGAAAATAGCACGATAGGAATAACTGGAGCTTTAGTGAGACTAACACTGATGATCAAAATTGCAACACTGAGCACACAAACTTTGGTAAGAAAATTCAGGAAACAACAAATGCTTCAAGATCAAAATTTGCGATCTCGAAACTGGAAAAAGGGTGTTTTCAGCTTCAAAATACAATCTGGAAAAAAATAGTTACACGAAAATCTTATGGTATAAGTTCAATAACATTTAACTCATAACATTGGTATGATAACTCAAGTTTAACTACACCGTGTGTGACGAGTTGAAAACACAAACGATTTGGATATAAGTCAATAGAAACACTGGTAGGAAACACTCAGCAGAAAGTAAAAAATGGCTAGTATTTTCAAGAGGAGATTCCAGTAATACTCTGAACATTTGTGGGTACGAGGAAAACTTTATGAGGATCTCAGAAAAGTTTCTACAATGAGAAGTTTTGTAAATAAACGCAGGCTTCCCCGCATCTGATGCTATGGACAGTCTAGCATCATTTTTTTTCCATGGTTCAATATTTTTTCTCCCTTAATAGTGCAAATTCAATGCAGTAGTCCGCACAAATAAGTGCATGAGAACTAGTGTGTTACATTGCCGTAGATTATCCGCCAGTCACTTTCATGATAAGAATTATGTTACGAAAACGGGAATGAGTGAAAAACGAAGCGTTCGCCCTTGTGGTCTGAATAATTGTTTCCAGAACGGAAATGAAGGGATTTTTTTAGTGCAAAAAGAGACGGCTGGTAATGATTTGAGATCTCTTTTCCAGGCATAAAAATTACAGAGTAAACATTCCACAGAATTTAATATTTTCATCAATTGATCATGAATCCCTTATTCAGAGATAATGCCTAATTAATTCAACACTTTGTAAAGTTTTTGTGTTCATTTCCAGACACACGTTAATAACAAAATGCCTTGTGCAATGCACGTACATAAAATTCGGTCATTGGTGATCAGTTAAAAGTTGATAAATATTTTTCAGAGCGAGACGGTAGAGTACCTGGGACATCAAAGTTTAACAGCACCCTAAACTTGCCACGATCAAACTTGTACTTCATGTGAACTTTGGATTCAAATCTCACCTTTCCTGGTGGAGAAGGCAAAGTTGACTTGATCAGAAGGTTTGACGGAGTTGCGGAGCGCAAGATTGCCTTCGTAGTCGGTGGCGCGCTCGAGGTCTGTGACGGTGTGCTCGAACTGGCGCATGGGGCCGGGCGACTGGTCCGCTTCTGGCACCTGCTCCGTGACCTCCATCCACTCGCCGGGCTCGTCGGTGCTCTCGTTAGCCTGCAATGCCATCGAATTAGTACAATAATTTGAGTGCAATCGAATTAATGCAATAATTTGACTGCCATCGAATTAATACAATAATTTGAATGCCATCGAATTAATACAATAATATGAATGCCGCCGAATTAATGGAATCGAATTAGTACAATAATTTGAGTGCAATCGAATTCATGCAATCGAATTGATACAATAAATTGAATTATATCGAATTAATGCAATCGAATCAATTCAATAAATTGAATGCCATCGAATTAATGCAATCGAATTAATCCAAAAATTTGAATGCCGTCGAATTAATGCAATCGAATCAATTCAATAATTTGAGTGCCACCAAATGAGTGTAGTCGAATGAGTGTAGTCAAATTAATGGAATCAAATGAATGCCATCAGCACCGAAGTTAAATAAAGCTCTCTGAAATCGTTACATTAAACAAATGTCCGCCAACATGTGTGTGTCTGTGCCTGATGGTTCAAGAATGAGCGAGCTTATAATTTGAAGGTTTAACATAATTACAACCTTTCCTGCACCATTATAAATTAAGAATGAAGAGCTTTTCCTCTACAAAGGGCCCTATTATGCAGCTTGATGCACAGAGTAAAGTATTTCCATTAATTAATAAAGTGAAATATCTGCAAAAAATGTGATGGATGCATTACAAAAAATGACGAGTGGTAATTCATTTTTTTTGGTAATTTGGTTTGTACCACATCTGGCACGCAGTGCAGAAAAGAGTTAGAATGTTGCCATGTGTATTTAAGGCTCCGTTTGGAGATTTCCACAGAAGGAAGAGACGGGATCGTTTAGTGTGGAGCAAGGGAAAAGTGGAACATACGCATTGTACAAACTTTGTTGCGTCCGCTCACAGAATAGCGAGTGAAAGGAAGAAGTAGAAAAGACTAAGAAGAGCTAGTGAAGGTGTGAAATCTGAAAATACTCGTAGTGGAGTGGGACAAATCTAAGAGTCGTGATTCAATGAGCTCCTTCAGCGATGTTCTGCACAACGAACATCAAGCGATTCAATCACAGCGAACACCAAGCCAGTGTTCCCTCACCTTGGTCTTGCGGTAGGTGAGGGTGTAGTCCGTGATGGGGTAGTAGCTGTCGGTGGTCCACGTCAGGGTGTAGGAGGACTCCTCTGCGCTCTGAGGGTCGCTCGTGATGGCGGGGGCGCTTGGTTCATCTAAGGAGTACAGGTCGTAAGTGCACGAAATCCTCTTACCTAATAATTACCTTTTAAATACCCCTAATAATACCCTAATACCCCTTTTTTAATACACCTCATAATGCCCTAATGATACCCTAATAATACCCTCATCTTACCTAACCAGTTCATTGACACTGATGGTTGATGTTCACCAGAAAGTAATTCTGAACAAATGAAGAATGTCAAATAATAGAAAATAAATTTGAAAATTTCTTTTAGCACCAGTTTTCAGCTATATCACTATAACAATAAGAGCAGCGTCCGTCCGTCCGTCCGTGGGACCCCCTCTTCAAATCTATAGCTTTGATAGCAACAAGGATAAAGCTTAAGAAATACAAGAAATTATATTATTACATTATTTTTCTGTGGTGATTCAATTCCCTTTCACTTGCATTATGGTATCCAGAATACGCAATCGGCTTATTTGTACAAATAGAAATTTCTTTGGAGCTTTCTCTGTTGAAATTCATCACGTCGCTTTGATATTTTTAATAGATAGTGCGAAAAGAAATGTTCTGAATTCGTTTGACCAGTAACCTGGCTACCGCTCAGTTTAAGGCCCAAAATTTTAGAACTTGAGTTATTGTTTTCGAAATTGTGATTTTCTTGAAAAGCTTCGAAGAGATTATGGACGATATTTCAGAATAAAATTCCGGCAAAAGGGGGTACCATGGATAGAAATGAGTCCAACCGAAAGAGAGAAGTAGCAAGACTTCCACAGCTGAAAGATGCCGAAGACGATCGGATGAACAACGCGAAATGGCAAGACGAAGCAATGCTGCTCGCCAACGAGAAGCTAGAGCTAAACTGACTCTTGGACGGCGTTTGGAAATTCTACGGAATAATGTAGAGCAGCACCGAGTAGCTAGAGAGAGCTTGCTACATGAAAGAAGCGAGGAAATTCTTCGGCATGACGCTGAACAACATCGAGTGGAACGAAATAATTTAAAAACTCAAGAAAGAAGGAATGAAATTCTTCAGATCGATGCGGAACAATTAGATCGGCTTTTCTCTCAAAAACCAAAGATACTGTATATTAACGGGTAGTGCACTAGTAACACTAGTTTGCGAATAATGCCACTATTTTTGACGGCTTCTGAAGATGATATTGAAACATTTATTACGTGTACGCACCAACAATGCTATCTCTCCCAATATTAATACCCAATAACACTCGGTGCGTTTATTCATTTATATATTTGTTTGGTGTCCGCTTCTCCCGTGTGTCTGTGGCGCTCATAAGGATGCTTAATGACAGTATCTGTGATACGAGTTTCACCAGTGCACAAGACGAAGTAGAAGATTATTTTTTATTTTGGGTACTATTAGGATGGATACATTTGTTTGTTATCCACACCTGGAAGCTTTATTCAACGAAAATATTGAATCCCGTCACTTTTGACGAGCCGTGTACACTAGTAACAAAATGATGCAGTAAACAAATGAGAATTTATTATAATAATTTGTTCTGTCTGCGACTATAAGTAACACTTCATAAGGTAACCAAAAACAAAAGCCTTTCATGAGGTTTCGCCATTAACGAAAGAAACGAGATTTTAAGTTCAGCAACGATGAACTTCACACTCACGCTGTGAAATTATTAAAAAACACGGAAAAAGTCACTCGAGTTCATGGCACGGACTGGGTTACGTCTGACATGACCAAGAAAGTTGGCATCTCATTCAACGTCCTTGGACGTGACTAACCTGTGAGCTTAATCTCTTCTTGCACAGGCCCGAACTTGTTGGAAGCGACGCACTGGTACATGCCGAAATCGAGGTCAGAAACTTCGTCGATGGTGAGGAGATGTCGGTGGCCTCCGTCGTGGACTTCTGCCATGGAGTCCCTGCCGACTGGGTCGCCATTGTGCGTCCACTGTACCTTGGCGGCGGGGTTGGCGTGCACCACGCAGACTAGCTCAACTTTGTCGCCGTTGCCCGTGTGCACAATTTCCTGGCGATCAGATTAGGAGGGCATTAGTGACCATCTTTGCACCACTGAAGCGAAAGCTACGTATCCAGGATACTTTAGAAATTTCCTTAAATCAGCAAACTTTTAACGATTGCTTAAACCATTGGAAGGAAAGTTTCGTATCAGTGATACTTGTAGGACTTCTGCAAATGAGTAAACTTTTAATGATTGCTAAAATCAATAACATCCAAGAGCGCTACATTACGATTATTTAACATTTTAGAAAGAAAAGGAGATAAATAATATAATATTGTCACTTATGAATCAAAACCCCTCAGAGCATATTTCTACGACTTGAGCAGCAGCGCTGCGTGTTGTAGACTTTTATGTGATTTGCCGCCACTACCGCTAATAAAACTGTGCACTGTCCTCACTACCGCGCTAAGCCATCATAAACTTATACTTAGTCCACTCTTGAAACAGTTATTATTCATAGACTGGTTCTCTAAAATCATCAGAGGTGGAGGTTACATTAATTATTACCACTACTGGTACAACAACTAATATTACTACTGTTAGAATTATCATTATCATAATCATCACTGCCAATATTTAATATACTAAGACATTACTGAATATTGATTATTTTGTCAGATTTTGAGAATGAACTCAGAGTAGTTTTGCTGTAATTAAAGTTCGAGGAAAAAAGATAGTTAAAGCACGTTTAAATATAAAATCAATACCTAAAACTGATTCTGAGACTGAAAAAATGTAGCCTATCACTTATTTCTCTCCAAATACGACTTTTCACGCATGCTCACTTTCTCAGTCCTGATCTCCGGCGGGTAGAACACAATGATTTCTCGGGTGGCATTGACCGGCTGTCCGACTCCGTTCTGGGCAACACATTCGTAGGTGCCGTGAATGTGGCGGTCCACATCTTCGAACACGATGCTGGTGCCATGCTCTTCAGTTTCCCCTGACGGCATTTTCCCTCCAACTTTGGTCCAAGTCACCTGAGCCTCCGGGTTTCCATCGGCATTGCAGTCCAAGATCGCCTCTTGGCCTTTCTCGACCTCGATCGTCTCATGCTGAGGGTGGACCGACACTGGGTAGTAAACGTCGAGCTTGTGCGTGACATTCACGTTGCGTGTGTCCGTCTCGTACTGGCAGCTGTAGTAACTCGAGTCATTTTTCTGCACGTCCCTGATGGTGAAAATGTTGTTTTCCATAGAATAGCGGTCGTCTTTTACGAAGAACAAATTGTCACCCGAAATCAAGCGCTGCCTGTTGTTCTTGTCGAAGAATTGTCGTCTCATCAGAAGGGCGAATGTATCTGCACGAAAATAAAGCAATTATCACCATAACGAAATTCTGGAAGGTTTAGCTGGATAACGTCGAATGTGTTGTCACATTGGGAAATTTTGAACTGCGGTTAGATTGTTAAAGGCAAATAACGTGAACTGTTTAGATTGATATTAGGATCTTACATGTTGACTCGAGACATTTTAGCCAATGTGTGCTAGAGTCCGCCTCTCAAGTAGGAGTCAATTGGACATAAATTCATTCAGAAGATCAGAAGAAGCTCCTACGACACTTTTTGAAGTCATTTCGTATTACACAGTGGCTCATTCGAGAAGCCTAACTGTGAAATAAGTTCCTGTGTAGGAAAATTATGTAAAAAATCAAACACACCTTCATGACGCACACACTGAAGTGGAATGAAATGGATGAAAAGTATAACTCGATGACTTACTCCAGCAACAAATCATGCAGAAGAGAATGAAGCATTCACAAAATTTGAATGTAAAGTTAACATGGAAAAGCTTTGACTGGGCTCATGTAGAAAAAAACTTGCATTTTCGACTGGGCTCATGCAGGAAAACTAACATTTTTTGGCCGGGCTCTTGTAGGAAAAATTTAAATTTTTATGTGAAATATGGAAAAGTTTTGACAGGGCTCATGCTGGAAAAATTTACATTTCTGACTGGGCTCGTTTAAGAAAAACTTACATTTTTTGTCTGAAGTGCAGGGCATGTGGACAGTCTCCCCTACAACTGGAGTGAACACTTGAGGCTGGACGTTGAACTGAGGAACTTCATGGGTATTGCCGCCCTCCTCCTCCAGCTCGGCACCGTTGTCATCGTACTCGTAGTCCTGGCCGAACGCAAAATCTGAAAAAAAAGTTCCCAGTTATTTTTCGTAAACTTAAATTCGAATACTATTTGTACGGATCGGTTTAGTGTAGTGGGAGAAATTTACTCATGGATCAGAATTTCCTGCTATTTCGTTCCGAATGCTCTGAGTGGGAAGTCTGTTGCATAGCTGAGAGTCCGATGATTTTATTCGTTCATTTACAGCACGCTTCGCTGGTAGGAAAAGGCAAAAGCATCTTGAATAAAATGTATAAAAAATGAAAGACAAAGACGCTCATGCAGGAAGTCCGTAGCGGCACACCGGCTTTCTACACGGGAGATAAACGAGTAAAAAATGTATAAAAAGGCCTACCTAACTACAAATTTAAATCCACGACAGACTCCTGCCACAAGTGTTGCTGGGTATGTGGTAGGTAGCGGCTGATCGAGGAGCGCTACAGCTCAAAGTTAGTCTGACCGTTCGTTATAAATCGTCCTCTGGAAACGAGAAAGTCGACGTTGCGCTGATGATCGTCACAGAAAGTCTTTCTCCTGAAACTCCAGGCTAGCTGAAACAAGCTTGTTTCGTTCACAAAAATTATCGTCGACGTCTGATTTGCTGTGTATCTCCCGATCACAAGTCCAACAATATTCCAAGCACCTCCATGGTGAAGAACGTAGGTTTCTCTTGTTCATGTTCTTACTCGAAAATGAGGGTTATTTTGAGAATTAATTCACTGACAGCGCGGAATTTTCGAGTGAGGCACATTTTAAAAGTTTGTTTGAACGTAAATTTTGGCCCACAAGTAGCTATACTCAAAATTGAACTAGACTTTAGAAACAATCTACTGTTGTGTCGCTTGTGGTAAATAAATTGCTTAAATTGTGAATTGAACAAGTCATTTCACACGGCATCCGTGTGGTGACGTCCAGCAGTCAACAGAGCGGTAACCACGAGCGAAGCAACTCGACCTAAAATCGCTATTGATGTACATAAAACGTCCCAAAAAATGTATTCATCTGTTGTCTGAAGATTATTCGCCTGTTTTTTGCGTTGTTTCCAGTACAACTAAGTTTTCTTTAATAACGTTTAATTTTCCTCAATTTGACGTTCATTTGTTTGATTTAACTCGTTAGACTTGAATCCGTGTTAATAAACCTCTACATCACAACGCTTGAGTACTAGGCAGTCAAAGTGATTGTATTTTCTTAGGGATTCCCTGAATTTCACACACTACATGTCTTCCTCAACATTCGTTGGCGCGTTGAACTTAGGATTTCACGCAAAACCGAATTCGGTTGTAATTAAACACTGGTCAAGGTTAAAAAGTAGCTTATCTAAATCAATTTGTTATCTTAATCATTATTTTAATCATTTGTTCGTTTTGAACAAAAGAGACAACATCAATCCTACGCATCTTATCTTCGCCAACCCGTTTAATCCCAACAATTTTAAGTTAAATGGGGTTTTGCATTAGATTTTGAATGTTGCCTTTGAGGTGATGCGTCTTCCAACATATTTTTCGAGCGTCATCCTTATTCTTTCTAGTAATAAGTCCCTGAATGATTAGTTTGAATCCTCTTGGCTATTTTTTTGTAATGCTTCTGAATAAGAAATTACGGTTGATCAAAGTGTACCGCAACCAACTCGTTTATTTTGTTTCTTTTTCTCGTTCGCGACTAAATTATTTCACTTTAAATTTCGACTGAAGATTTAACGAAGCACTCTGAGAAATATGCTGTTGATACAAATCTAAAAATTTCCAAATTAGTGGCGGCTGCAGCGTAATGCTAAATAAACAGAACTCTAGCAAATGCCTTGATTTAAGAACTGCAAGGTCCTCCAGCTAAATGAAAACGTTGATGGAGGCAGTGTTATTTCTGAGAGGCGAAAAGAGCCCCCATAGAACTATTTGTAACATTCCAATGAGAGCAGGGGCGGAATCCAGCAAGTACACAAACACTTTAGGACATCACTAACAGATTTGTGAAAAATTTCACGGCTTGGCGCTAAAAAGAAGCATAAAATGGCTTTTATTAACCCTCAAAAAACAATTTAGGCAGGACGGTTATCTTGCGAGGAGAATTTCAAGCTGCACATCAGGTCAAACGCAGCTCCGAAAGAGAAGGCAGTAATGGAGGGAATAAGGAGAAGGTTGGGGCTGGTAGTGACCTTCACAACCCTGGACTCCAGGCTCCAGAATCACAAATGCCAGGCGCTGCTCTAATGGACTCCTGCCTCATTAGCAGCTGGAGCATCTCACCGCCGGCTCCATTTAATGCCTTCATAAAAATTGCAGTGTCATGAGGTATGATCAAGGTAGGTGTCAAGGTGGAATACGATGACGATTAGATTATAATTTGTTTTGAGCCTTCCTTATCACAACTGCAGTGTCGAGAGAGATTTGATCCATGTAGGTGTCAAGGTGGAATACGATGACGATTAGATTATAATTTGTTTTGAGCCTTCCTTATCACGACTGCAGTGTCGAGAGAGATATGATCCATAGAATAGGATGGCGATTAGATTAAACAAAAAAGGCACGAAAAGTGAGAGTAAAGTGATGAAAGACTAAAATCCTTAAGACCACAATCCCTAGTCACAACTGCATTGTCAAGACAGATATGATCCAGGTATGAGTCAAGGTAGAATAAGATGACGATTAGATTTTTGGTTAGAGTCACCCCAATCACAAGAAAGGTGCTCCATAGAGAGGAAGGATTAAAAACTGTTGTCGTGAAAAGTATATCAATAGTAAGGTTTAAGGAGAACAGAACAAGTTTCGCACCGTTTGCTTCAGGTTACGCTGGCGAAAAAAGCATATTGGTGGTCTTGGTCAAAACTCGTCGTTCTTCCTCTATAGCTGCTCAAATTTTTAATAAGAAAAAGTAGGCAGTGATTGGAAAATACCGCATTATTTGAAACTCCATGACAGAGAATTAGCAACTGGACGATAATTACCATCTTCAGGTGTTAAATACACCCTGAGGAGTTGTTTGGTCATGACAAATACTCCATGTATTGGTCATTGTGAATACATTTTTGCATAACAAAATGATGATGACATATATTTACAGTGCTTGTCATACACTTTGTTACACAAACTTATACTTATCAACTATTCTTATCAACTTTTTGTGAAATCAACTTTTTTCTGTTTTTCCTTTCTATTCTTATCTGTAGAAATTCCAGTGACGAGAAGAAGACGTCAGCAAAACTGACGTCACATGTGGAAGTTCACTTTATTTTCAAGGCTAATCAGTCAAGTTGACTAGCCTCAGCCAGCCAAGTTGAAAGTTAGTCACTTGACTAGTTTAATTAGGCTGGCAAGGCTGCCTAGGCCTCCCCACAGCGCTCCTCAACTTCCCCAAGCAATCACGAACTCGCGTAACGATGCAATGCTGCCGAAAAATGGCCATCTGCCGAAAAATGGCTACTCATTTAGAACTGGCGTCTTGAGATAACACGAGGAATGGTCGGCATGAAATTTCTATCTACCAAAATTGCCACGCGAGTTTCTTTTGCTGAACGTTGCGCATGTAATGAATGAATTAACTCAATTAACTCAATTTTAACTCAATCAGACCTGAGGCACTGAACCTTATATTTTTTAAATTTTTACACAAAATTAAACACTAGGGGACAGGCATTAGCAACGGCTCACCATGAAGTTCAACCACAATCGATTGGTTATTCTCAGTTTGTGACGCATATTTTCGTGTAACGAAAAATATGCGTAACTGTATAGCAGTAGGTTAAGAAATGACTGAAAAATTGCTTCAGCAGTCTAGTAGGGCTATGTGCAGTGTTTATTGAATATCTTTCTCATAAAGTTTGTTGAATCTGACACCGATGTAGACTGGAAGGTTGAAATTCTTTTCGCATAACCTTACAATGCGACCATATTTACAGAAGCAATGGGCCATTAGCTCAGCACTAACTCTTGCAAAGTTTACCAAAGCGGTACCCTCGTGTTCAGTAAATTTCAATGGAGGAACTAGTTAGCGGACAGTAAACTGCAAGAAGAAAATGCAGAAGTATGGAAGTGCGTCAACCGAGAAGCGTGTCACTAGATGCTTGTTAAGTCGCTGTGTGTAATTTCTCATTACAATTTTCTTCAAAGTCAAGAAGAATGGACTTAATATTCCGCTCCTTCAAAGGAGACTTCAAAGAGGGCAGGCAACCCTTCGAGGTTTCTGCCTTTGATCGCAAGTAATTTTCTATCGCGAGAGGCACTTGGCGACATCAAAATGGCTTAATTGAATCTTGCATTTCAAGCATTTAATAACGATGCGCTGGTGATTTCCATTAATTTTGCAAAGCCTGAAGGTGTTCGCGCTAGAAAAATCCATTCATTAACGCTTACAATCTCAGCCTTCAGAGTTTATTGGGCTGTCCCAGCTTTTTTATTGACGCATCAGGGTTCATCGATCCCAATTGGGAAAGTTAACGTAAAATTCGACATTTTAAAGCGGCTGCGCAGAAATAATAAGGTTGTTAAGGGCTGAAGCAAGTGCAAAATTTCATGGTAGAGGGAGGGAACAGAAATGAGTTATTTCGCAGGGCAATGAGCTGTTATTAAATTGATATTAAGAGACGCTTTTCCTATTCCTAGTTTTCGTGAGTTTTGATTAAATCTTGCATTAGTTACAGAGAAGAATAAAAAAATTACATTTTAAGTTAGTTCGAGCCTTTCTAACGACAACCAAGATGTCCCTGAAAGAGGAAAAAGGAACACATCGTTTAGAATTAACTGTAGCAATCTATGCAAGCGGTGTGTGCCCAAGCTGTGCTCACAATAGTGTAACAATGAACGAAATTTAACAAACATGATAAACGTTTTGGAAAAAGTAACAAGCGGTGAAAAACGATAGTAAGCCAACAAAACCGACTACTACAAGACAAAAATCGTTTCCTTTATCAACAAAAGGTAGGCCTACCTAACCTCCAGCTCGGGAACTCGCTTTCTCTCCTTGGGGGGCTGTTTTCCTTACATACAATAGTTTTACCCTCTGAGGTGAAATTTCCGTCAAAACACATTACTTGTATAAAAATTCCTATATTCTTCTGATGAGATACAATGAGAAATGACGGACATGTACAATATATGAAACTGCTGCCGTAATCAAGCTTATCAAATCGCGAAGTTTTTGAAACAATCGACGGTCACAATGTATCAGTTCGGTTACGGGATTCAGTTGGGGCTATTTAACCTTTCAACGTGCTTAAATACAAAATAAGCTAATCTTTACATTGCTCAAGTAAGGAAGGAAATCCGAAATAATATAATAGAAAGACATGAATGTTCTACCAACAGCAGGGGATGCATAATATTTCTGTATGACAAGCATAATGCAATTCCCCGTTTGCTACAGCTACTCTACATAAGCAAACAGTTGCACCCAGTCAACAGTCCACGAGGGACATCGGCCATTCAAAAAAGACTTTAGCAGTAGTAAGGCGAGAGGAGAAGCAGCAGAACATGTTATTATTAAGCTGCAAACTCCTCGTAGCTAATTGCTTCAGTTGCCATTCACAGCAGTGCTTGTTTACCCTCGCGCCGCGCTGGTGAGGGTAGTGTGAGGGTAGTGTGAGGGTGGTGCGAGAGTAGTGCGAGGGTAGTGCGAGGGTAGTGCGAGGGTAGTG